>ML806460.1:196345-215553 GCA_009831015.1 Picea engelmannii
GGATTTCTCCAATAAGATTATTGCTCGACAAATCAAGTATTGTATTTGTCAGCAACACATATGGAAAATTATACACAATTCCTTTCATGTCAATCCTTAGTTCATAATAAAATTTACTATCATTGAATATATCAATAAAATATTTATTGACTTTAAATCCTTTGATGCGCTCAAGATTAGATTGTATTCTCCCACTGAAGTTATTGTTGGATAAATCCAATACTTGCAAGTTGGTGAGATTTGTTATCCATTGAGGAATATCACCATGGAGATTATTATCTGCCATACTTAAGACTCTCAACTCAGAAAAATTTGTAAGGTGCATAGGAAGCTCCCCTATCAATCTGTTTTCCCTTAAATCCAATAGTTGAAGTTGAGGGAAATTAACTAAAAGTGATGGAAAAGTACCACAAAACTGATTAGAATGAGCAACAAGGTACTTGAAAGAAAATGGAAAGGCTATATCCAATGATCTACTCAATAAATTATAAGAGACATCCAATGTTTCTAGAGAAACCAAACCACTAACACTCTCAACTATACCACCAAAAATATTATTATTATCCAAATATAACTCATGGAGATTCTTTAATTGACCTAAGCTATGAGGGATTTGTCCATTTAAGTTGTTTGAACTCAAATACATGAACGAAAGGGATTAAATCTTTCCTATGGATTCTGGTATGCTATCGTTTAAGTGGTTTGAACTAAAGTCAATGCTCATAAGGATTTGAAGCTCTCCTATAGATTCGAGTATGGTACCAGTTAAGTTGTTTGAACTCAAATCAATGTCCATAATGGCTTGAAGCTTTCCTATAGATTCGGGTATGCTACCAGTTAAGTGATTTGAACTAAAATTAATGTTCATAAGGGATTGAAGCTTTCCTATGGATTTGGGTATGCTACTAGTGAAGTTGTTTAAACTCAAACCAATGCTCATAAGGGATTGAACATTTCGTATGGATTCGGGTATGTTACCACTTAATTTTTTTAAACTCAATAAAATGCAGTGAACGGATTGAAGTTCTCCTATGGATTCGGGTATGCTACTGGTTAAATTGTTTACACTCAAGTCAATGTATGAAAGGGATTGAAGCTTTCCTATGGATTCTGTTATCCTGCCAGTAAGCATATTTTCCTCAAGATCTAGGGACATCAGCTTACTCGAATTGGCAATGGTTTACGGTATCCTCCCACATAGCATATTAAAACTAAGATATGTCATCCTTGATCTCCTCGTCCAACGTCTTGCTTCCTTTTACTTCATTCTTTCTTTCTACTCTTTTACTCACTTCGACCTAGTAACAGTCACTGTGTCTTCCACATAGTTCAAGTTTTGCCTTTTATTCGTTGATCTTCGCTTGCTTCCATAACCAAAGGCCAACATATGCACCCTATAGGTGTCTAACGTTATTTCCCGCATCAAGCCCATTGTCCTACAATCTTTGTTATCATGACCCACTAATTTGCAAAAGTTGCAATATGAACTCTTGGGTACTGTCTAATATTTTTGCATCATTGGAAAATGATATGTATCATGTTCATGTGTTTTAAATATCTCGCACCATAGTCCTCCTATAAGTAAAGGGCTTGGTAGCCCTGTTTCCATGTACTAGACAAAAGTTGGGCACTCATTCTTGTGGTGTCCTTTCATCCTGCATGTGGTACACCAAACAAATTCTCTTTTCTCTTTGCCCCTATTATGGTTTAGTTGAAATGTGAGGTTCTACAGATCCTCCTTCAGCTCCTCTATTGTTGGATATGTCTTTTGGTACTAGTTCTCTTCGAGTTGTAGGGCTTCCTGTAGAGCCTCTACCTAAGTTTGAATTTTATGTTGCCTCAATGGGTATTTCAAGTGTGGTAGCAGTGAATTCAAAAAAAAATGTCTATGTTTCATATCCATCATGACATACTTCAATTTTCCCTTCAAACATTTGAACCTTTGATCAATCTCCCAATCAAACTCTCCTAGTTTTCATTTGATATAAATCATCTCATTCATGTATTGATCTTCTGAGCTAAGTTTCTAAAATTCATTTATTAGTAGCTTCTTGATATCTGCAATCGTCCTTGTTATTCATGGTGGATTGTTTATAGCTAAGCTCATGTACTAATCTAGTGTGTGGTCTCTTAGCGTGATATCTAACTGTGAAAGTTTTGTATCCTCATCTGTGATCTACTTTTCTTCCCAAATCTTCTCACAGATAAACAAGTGCTTTTTAGAATCCTCTAATGCCTCTCCCCGAAATTCTGGTAACCTAATGGTGGGATCATGTCCTGCCATTTTGAAAGGTGATGGACTACGACCTTGGCATGGTGTATATACTTTACTACTACTTCTAGAACTGGCTCCTCCAGTTGTTGCTCCTTGTTTTGGTACACTTCCTGATGTCCTTCTTCCACTAAAATTCAGTTGTCTAAATGGTGGTGTTCTTTCGGGTGTATTAGTGGCACATGGGTTTATGGGTTCCACATTGACACTAACATGGATAGGATTTATACCTTTTGTTCCTTCCCTTGGACCTCTCATCTTCCTCTCCTATCTTGCATGCAATATTTTCTCAATTTGCTCCACAACCTGGAGATCCTCTACCTCTTCTTCATCTCTTTCCAAGCCCTCTCTCTTTGTTATGTCTCTCTTCTTATTATTCATCTTATATTGGTAGGGTACTCCACTGCACGTTTTTCCAGTTGTTTCCATGATGTTCTTGACTTAATCTTACTCCATCATGATTGGGTCCAAGGCCTCCTCCTTATTTCCTTTATCCATTTCTTCAGCTCTTGTCAGTGCTTCCCCCCTTCCCTGATACATGCAAGGAAGTTTAGTTGTCTTCCTCCATAGTCATTACACCTTTGTTATACAATAAGATATTTATGGAAGTATACAATGATCTAATATACCTTCCTCATGATACTCTTAGGAACTCTTTCTTTGTTGTGTTGTAAGACTTCATGGTGTGTACTGCAAATTCTGTGATAAATCCTGCAACAATAATGTCTAAGCATAAATATACTTCGCTCATGAATTTGTTATCAAATTTTTGTAACTAAGCAATCTCCATAGGATTCCACTCAAGTTGTCTGATCTGATTTGTCACGTGGTTTTCTTTCAACCTCAATATCCACTCTTTAAACACATGTGGGAAATCACAGAAAAATACTTCATGCAAGTTACTAAATATGTACTTGTGTGGTATTATTTTAGGTTTTTTGTTGTCTTTTTGTGCAAACTGCAGCTCCTTTGTCTTAAACCAACTTCTGATCTCTATCTTCAAGGGATTCGATGGTCTAAACATTCCTTTCTATAGTTTCATTTTATGTGTGATCCTTTCATGGATCCTACTCACTCAATCCCATGCAGTTTTAGCCGACAACATAACTATTTTTTGGTTATTACTCTCTTCCTACTTATTTGGCTGACCAAGGTTCAAATCTAAACAAGTTTCCAACAAATCCCTCTAAAAATATTGGTCCTCATGGTAAACCAGAAGGCAACACAACACACAGAGTGTACTGTGCAGTCTCACCCGAGATAGTTCTATGGGTGACTACAATGCTCAAGTGCTTACAGTCTGGGAATGAGTGGGGATATGGGATCGTACTTTGTGATCTTCATTCAATTAGTATAACATCCATCTATATTAAATAGTTTTTCGGACTTTGTTCATGCATGTAAATAAACAGATCTAACTACTTCATCAAGACATTCATCTATGATTTAACCATTGACAACAAATACATAAACCATAAGCATTTCACATAAAATTTGATCTACCGTGGTTCACCCCCTCATGGGCTACATCCACAAAGATTTGGATCTTAAGATATTTTATTATGGTTCTACAATATCTAGCGTCGTGTGCACTACAGTCTCTGATATTACAATCCCTACAGGCTCCACAATCCTGATGAGGCTAACTAGATCGCACCAGGATCCTTAGCCTGTGATCTAACCCTCGAGACCAAATTGCTTGACTCTCCTAAAACTCAATAGCTTACAAAAAGATAACAGATCCTACAATCTTTCTCCTAGCTATGCAAAACAGTCTCCTCTACCATCCTCGAACCACGACTGACCTAGACCTCCTAGGTACTTATTTATACTTTTTCTTGGCTTATCATCCATTACAATATCTTAAAAAAATCCTAACCCTAATATGGTTAGGTTTCCTTGCATGCGTTCCTCACACGTGCTACTTTTCCTTCCAGCTATACTTTTCCCATTCTGGGTTTTTCCCTCAAACATAACCTCTCCTCAAAATAAGCCTACACCCAATAGATACCACTTGATGGTTTCAGAAAAAAACTATTATTAGGCTCTAATACCACTTGATTCAAACCCCTACCACCTACTAGGGTCTACGCGACCTCTCAGTTTAGGATCATTCAAATTTGGGAGTTGAATCAGCTCATTGGTTCCTACTGAACCCAAAGAAACCTTTTCCTAAGCCCCTTTACCTTTAAATGTCAATTTCAGGCCCTATCCCCCTCTCTTTAGCCAAATCCTCATGTGATTGCGAGTTGTGACCAGGAACTAACCCAAAAGGCATTAATCCAGTGCTTCGGAGATACGGGCTCTGGGAGATCTACATTTCTTTCTTCTCAACTCCTACAAATGCATAAAATCATGAGTTGTCGAACAACAGGCAACAAGATAAATAGTCCTTAACAAGTGTCGATATCGATGGTTCAAAATCTCTTTAGGAGTTTGAGCTTCAGGAGTTCCCCCTGCTCCAATGCTTCAAACTTGTGAAGTGTCGAATGCCAAATTTGTAGATCAAACGATTGTCTTCGTGTCACAGATCAATGGTTCATACTTACTCTAGGTTCCGGGAATTTAGAGCCTTCCACTGCACAACACCCCAAATCTTCTGGAGTTCCAAGTCTCCAAACTGTAGGATCTATCATAATGTGTCCCTCTCAAATGGATGGCCTAGATTAAATCCAGACTTCGGGCCTTCAGGAGTCCTCACGACTCTACACTCTATTTCCTCCGGAGTACCAAGCCTCGAGAGTGACTTGGGATCTACTACCACGTATCTCCTCCCAATCAACAGTGAGAATCTTGTCCACTCTTCGAAGCTTTAGGAGTCTTGAACACTCCTCACTTCTAGGCTCCTGGATGGTCAATCTTCTGGACTTACCAATCCATTAACATGCATCCTTACTAATGAACGATATATATTTTCTTCAGATTTCTGAGACTTTTGGAAATACGTCTCCTCCAAAATACAAACTTGAAAATCTTCAAACTTACGAAGTCTGAAAGACTTCCAAGGTTAAACCATGTGCACCTTACCTAGATCAAATGGTAGTCAATCCTTGCACTCAGATATGATGGCTGAGATCTTTTCTTCTCCATGCATGCTCCTCCTTCTGTCTAGACTCTGATCTGATGGCTACTGTAGCTTCCTCCTCCACTGTTGCTATGCTTTCCTTCAAAAGAAGGATTTTATCAAACTCTTCAAAGGTTTGGCCTTTGAATATTCCTCTGCAAGGCTGCCAGCTTGGCCTTGGCTTGCCCTTTGGAAAAACGCTACTCCTCCTAAGATTTTCCAACTTCAAGGGACGCAGGCCCTAGTGCACACTTGCGCTTCTCTAAAAAATGGAACTCGAAAGGTTCACCTCCTCTACACACTTTGCAGAGTCTCTATGCACAACTACATTATCTCTCTTGAGCTTCCAACTCACTCAAATTCTAAGGGTCTCGGCCCTTCGTTCCTTTAATAGTTTTTCGTGCCCTCCTGACACTCAAGAACTTTCCTCTAGAGCTTGAACTACTTGAATTTCAAAGGATTCAGTCCCTTTGTTTCTTCAAATGATTCCTCGTGCCCTCCTTGTTGGGCCCTTCATTTTTTTGATTAGAATTTGCACAAAGAAGACTACAGATAACATTTTTCTTGAGTACAGGGGTCTGCCCAGAAACGTACTCCACAACTCAGAAACACCATATCGTAGTTCGAGAAACGGACTATCAATTTATTGTGGGGCAACTGTATAAGTTGGGCCTAGATATTATCCTCAAGAGGTGTGTCTTAGACCATGAAAGACAAGACATACTATGGGAGTGCCACAATGGAGTTGTAGGATGCCATGTTGGAGGAAAGGTCATTGCTCATAAAGTCCTCCAAGATGGATTATGGTGGGACACACTCTTCAAGGATGTGAAGGAATATGATAGATCTTGCAATGTCTTTCAGAGAGTAGGAAAGCCATCACAATGAGATGAATTGTCTCTTCAACCAGTTTGAGATTTGCAATCATTTGAGAAGTGGGCAGTTGATTTCATTGGGCCGATCAACCCCACGACTAAGCACTCAAAGTCCATGTATATTATTACCGCAACTGATTATCTTACATGATGAGTTGAGACATCATATGTTCATGATTTCTCGATCAATACTATTGCTGAGTTTATTTTTGAAATCATTATCACTCGGTTTGGATGTCCTATGAGTCTGACCAATGATTAGGGTGGTCATTTTATCAGTAGTACAATAGAAAATCTTACAGTAGAGTTATTAATCCAACATCATAAAAGTATCCCCTACCACCCACAATCCAATGGCACAGTAAAGGATTTTAAGGAGATTTTGGAGAGAGGATTAATGAAGGTTTGTTGCACAAACATGAAAGATTGGGATGACAGGGTCCCAACAATTTTATGGGCTTACAGGACAACCATGAAGAAACTCCACAAGTATACTCCATTTCAGTTAGTCTATGGGAAAGAGGTTGTAGTACTTGCAGAGTTCATTACCCCAATTCTATACATTGCATGGATTACACACATGTCAGAGGATGAATCAGTCGCGCAGAGGGTTACAGAGTTGCAAGAACTTGATGAGACCAAGTTTTTAGCAGAATTTCATCAATCATTTGAGAAAGCAAGGCATAAATCTTGGCACGACAGTCACATTAAGACTAAAACATTTGTGCAAGGAGACAAGGTCCTACTTTATGACATTCGATACCAGAAACATCTAGGAAAGTTGTGCATGCACTAGTTGGGCCCATTTATAGTTGTGAAGATCTGACACTTTGGCACAATCAGACTCACACAACTAGATGGTATACTTCGGCCAAGATGGGTGAATGGCGCTCACCTGAAACCCTATATTTCTCAGAACTGAGCTAAAGGATTGTTGCTCTAGTCCAAAGGATCATGTATAGTAGTTAGATTTGATTTTTTTGCAATTTCTTTGAATTTAGTTAATAAATTCAGATTGTTCATTGTTGCGCTGCGACATGTATTTCATTTTTCCATACAAGTGTTAATTTGGTGTAGAAATTCTTACTCAATAGCGTAGGATTAGAAGAGCCATGATTCCATTAAAGACAGTCATTAAATATGATGGGGACCCCTTTATGGTCAGAGGGAGAGAGAATCCAGACACAATCCTAGTCCATGTGCCACATGCACCCGATCCAGTCATAGCCTTTATGATTTCTACAATAATAAGTCTGAACTCGGTTATACCATAAAGCCATGATATGCAAAGTTTCCATTGGTATTCGTGACAGGACTCTCACCTGTTCAAACGATAAGGTCTGAAGCCAACCACGTCGATGTCCAACTTTCTCAGTAAATGCGAAAATGACCAAATAGATTTACCCCGTTAAATAGTCTCGTTGGACAACTCAAATTTCAATTGCATCTATAGGATTAATAATGAGTGGCCTTAGAATTTATTACATAACTTCCCAGCTAAGCCTAAGTATAAGTTTGTGTGAACTCGGTGTAAGACATATTGTTTCCCAGAGAGAACTATGTGCCTTGCGATTTCTGAATTTTAGTCACGCCTATGAGATCCCTCGACCTTCAGTCGTGATCTTGAATCCCAGTTAGCCTATCGAATTATGTTGACATTCCAGAGTCATTATGCTGAGAGCTACAGGAAGGATGAGTTTAGTTTCCAAATATGCAGTGTCGGATGAGCCATGTGATCCTCGAGTCGAGATTGTGGGTGATCTCAAGGGAAAGGTTGAGCAAGTGAAACCTATCGAACTTGACCTAACAGACTAGGTCCTGTTCCAAAAATTGAACATTGACGTGTTTTGGAATGTGGCTCCAGATGACTTGGGAGGGATGCAGTTCTTGTCGAAGTCGGAGTTCATCAACCTCTTCAACTCCAGCATCATGAATCTTCAAGACTTTTCAATTTTCACTACTGGTGAGGTTGTGTGGTGTACTAAGTTCCTCATTAGCCGCATACATGACAAGAGATAATGGCTCGACAGATGATTTCCCATACATCCAGAGGATATCCATCAACTCACGGGCCTATCCATCGAAGGATAAGACGTATCAAAAGGATTTCAAGGTTCCATTAAACATGGAAATAAAAAGGAAGAACCCATTCTGTATGAAATATTTCGTACTCATAAAGGGGGGGGCACAACCAATATTGACCCCATTCTACCAAAGATAGTCAGAAAAACTTTCTATGTGATTGCTATCAAGGTAATGTGGTCATATTACAAGGGTGAGTGCATGTTGGATTCCTTGTTAGTAGTGGATTTTTGCGCCAATGGAGCAGTATTCAACTGGTGTAGCTACTTGCTTGAAGAACTCCTGGTAGCATGTGAAGAAGCTCAGGAGAAGGGTGGAACCTTCACCTATGGATACCTGCTAATTGTGTTCTCCATGATGAAGTGGATGCCACCTTCAGGAAGACTACTATCACCAGCAAATAAAGGTCGACTAGAAAATATGTTCGATACTTTTCACTCAAGGTCAGACTCGAAGAACACAACATTCAACAATGAAATTTTCTTAAAATGGTATAATCGGTTGCTTGACGCAACTCATAGGTTGTGCATACCTCAAGAATTTCTCAACCTGAACACATGGAACATCGCGTTCAGCATGAATTACCACCACACCTTTGTCTGGACAAGGCATGCCAAGTTAGAAAACTTCCACTCCTAGATGTTGTCATTCTACCTGGATGAAGAGGCCTTTGACAAGGAGGTCATTTCATGGCCAAGAGTGAAGCGCAAACCACACAAGTCGGGAATGCACTATCTTTTACCCTTGGAGCTCCTGAAGAAAAAGGGACAGGAAGCAGAGCTAGGAATAAGCTCAGGCCCAAAGGAGAAAAATAAACATGCTCCAATGCATACAAACTTAGAGGAGGAGGATGAAGAGACACAGCCGCTAGAACGCAAGAAGAGAACATTGCCCATGTTCCCCCAGCTTCCAAAGAAAGCTATGTTGACAAGTAAATATTTCAATGACATCCTAAACGTTTCTTTCATTGGACACACATTGGTCAAGAAACCTAGGACAAGGCTCTCCCCCATGAAGATTCAGAACCCTCAACCTATATCATCAACCATCCTTCATACTGAAGCAATGAATCGAGCGGCCCAAATGATCATTGACATCCAGGATGACCCTGAACCTGATACCACTCCATCCACCACCATAATCATCAAACAACCCCCATCACCCCCACAACCCCATTCTCCACCTTGAGAAATAACCCTCCAACCCCAAACCACTAAATTAGAGTCCATGCAGTTGGATCCCCCTGAACTACCCGAGCATAAACCAGAACTCATTGGTCCAAACCCTGAATTCTCGAGCCAACAAATTATTCCATTTATACCAATGTAGGACACTTATACTTCAAAGGAGATGCAAATTGTGCCCATACCACAATCCTCAAGCATGCAACATCCCCTCTCAACAATCAATGTTGAGAGTACCATCCAAAGGAGTGAAACCCCAGAAGCTAAGGTCCAAAAAGAAGAAGAAGTACCAAAGGTTTAGAAGAAACCTAAAACTTCATCAGGATAGAGTGCAACATCATTGCAAGAGCAAATGGAGCTAGTACTTCAGAACCCACAACAGTGCGCAGAGCTGATGCAACTCTGCCTAGCAAACAAAGAAGTGTTGACATTCCTTCCATCAACATTGAGGATGAGACTTGCAAAACAGTCGCAAGGTCCATCTACAGAGGAGGAAGAGGTGGAAGAACCTTCAGAACTATCAACAGCTAGTGGAATCCCACTGCAGGTCCAAGTACCCACAGAGGCCATTACTTCTTCTGTTGACCTTGCTCAAAGGCCATCAACACAACTAGTAGGGATGATCAAAGCCTCAACTGATCAACTAGAATAGAGGCTCCAACAGTCTGAAAAGGAAGCATAATTTTACAAAGAGAAAGAACTCTTTGAGCAAGCACGTTGGACGTAGGAAGAATATGTAAGGATCCAGGAAGAGAAAAAAAATAGAAAGGGTCCAGGAAAAACTTACAGAAGCCTGGCCAATGATCCGAAGGATAGCACCACAACTGCCACAATCTAGTGCAGTAGGTGAGCCTAAGTAGAAAATTGAGCTACTCCAGGGAGCATGGTCAGAGCTGGTCATTCACACATAGAACCTTGAAGAACAGTTTTGGGAGAGTCAGCGTGAAGCAGAAAAACAACCCAGGAATCTTCAAGAGAAAATGGAAAAAGTAGTGCTTGAAGGAAATAATGCAAGAGAAACCTTGCACAAACAAACAACATAATGCATGAGGATCTTTTGGGAAGTTATTGATTGGATGGGTATCATTGCAAGGAAAAACCAGACTCTAGAGGACATGCGCACAAAGATCCAGTCACTTAATGAGTAAGTTGTTGTGACTACGGATCCACTCGAGCAACAGGAAAAATTTGACCAGATACAAGATGTAGACAATGAGATAAATTATCTATTTGAAGTGCAGTCAATAGCTAAGAAAGATATACAAGAGTTTTGACCTGTCGTTTAGACAACCTACATGCAGATGCATCATGTAGATGTTATATCTGATTCAGATTGGAGCTCCCTGGTCGCGTCCAAGCCTAAGGGATGCATTATAGATGTGACTCAACAATTTGTTAATCCAGGTGGATATTGGTGGCCACCCACCTATTCCAACTGGCTCCTCTTGTCCACTTTTTATCAACACATTCTTCTATAATTATTTGTAATTGTGGGTTATATGCTTTTCAGGTTATCTGAAGCCCCACACATCCTCTAGGTGGATACTGGTGGCCTCTCACCTAATCTAACTGGCTTATTTTGTATGTTTTCATGTCAGCACATCTTGTTGTACTTCCAGGGTTGTTTTGGGTCCCTAAAAGTTGTTTATTTGGATCACCACAGTCAAACTATAGACAAAGTTAGAGCTTGATGATCTAATGTGTATTTCTCTAAAATACCTTTCCAACGGGCTATCACACACCCAAAACAAAGGTCGTATGCAAAAATTATGACCCTGGGAAATTGAGGTACCAAATTACACCATCTTACCCATAAGGGCCCACATGACTTTTAGTGTTTCACCTTATAGGGTTAGGCTTTTGGATTTCTAGGTTTTTGGCATTCATGAGTAACATCAAAAAGGCCTCTAGATCCTCATTGTAATCCATTATGCTCAGACAAATGAACGTAGCAGCCACATCTCTTCTCAAAGATAGCTACCACCATTCAAGCAAGTGTTTCAGTTATGCAGTTTTACAGTTTCAGCCTATTTCATTATTCAATAGAAGATATTGTTCACTTGATATCTATGTTATTCTTCATATCTTTATGTTTATTGTATTTAGTTTGTTAATCAGTTTGTTCCCCTCCTAAATCTGGATCAGTGGTATCAAAGCAGTCTTCTCTTCATTTATGTTTCTTTGTGCATGTCCCTGCCAAGATCTAGGTATAAGAAGTTGGGAATCGAACCAATCGAGCCATTAAAATATCAATCGCGTTGATCCCAACAACAACCCATGGGGGACAAAAATAAAGATGATGGAGTAGGAGATCCTATTAAAATGTTGCTCAAGGAAGCCCTCGTGCAACAAAGGAATGAAATGATGGAAAACTTTGCATAGATCCTTCGATGACTTCCCACAGGAGAAGCATCTTCATCAAGTGACCATGCAACCCCCTTCAAGGTACAAGTAAATTTTGATATTCCATTATTTGAAGGACTAATAGATGTAGATGTTGTAGATAAATAATTGAATCTGATCGAAGGGTATTTTTCATTCCACAATTTTTTCAATAGGGAAAATATCACTTTTGCACTCCTCAAGGTTGTTCCCCATGTTAAACACTGGTGGGATACTTACTCTGAGAAAAGGGTCGTGGAGGAATCTGCAATATTGGTGTTGGCCCCTACATGAGACTCCTTTTGGGATTCCATTAAAGAACAATGCTACACTGTTGGAAGCTACAAGGACCAGTACACTAGATGGACCACCCTATGTCAAGAAAAGGACTAGACAATACAAGATTTCACCAATATTTTCCATACCATACGCACCAAATTGGGTATCAAAGACTCTGAGTGTCATCTAGTGCTCAAATACCATGGTTTTTTTCATAGATACATTCAAACATAAATGGAGTTTCTGGACATTGCCTCATTGGGCACGGCTTATAGATATGTTGTCAATATCGAGCAGAAATTTAAGCAAAAAAGGCAATCGTTTGGATCTACAAACCCCTCACAGTCGAAGCAGGGAAAGGGCAGCCCCAACCCACATAGTAAGGGACCAAGTCAAGATGGTCACCCTCAAGAAAAATAGTCCAATCCACAACACAAGAAGGAAAATGAGAAGATGAAGAAAGACACAGGAAAATGCTGTGAGTACCATAAAATCCCTTGGCACAACACCGAAGAATGTTGCTCCAAGTAGTCCCTCATGGCTAAACTGAAGGATTCTGAGTCAGAGGCCAATTCTAATTCTGAATCAAATCCTTAAGGAGGGAAGAGGATTATTGATGTTGAACCCAGTGCCACTATCTCTACCGCCAGATTCTGGCCAAGTAAACCAGAAGAACTAGAGGAAGGGGAATACCTCTTTCACTTGTAGATGTGAGTAAAGGGGGCTCTGCTTCATTTCATTATCGATAGCGGTAATCAAAAGAACCTAATTTTAGAAAAGGTCATCAAGTGGTTGGACCTACCAATGAAACCACACCCATATCCCTACACCATCGGCTGGCTTCGCCAAGGAAGAGATATTTGTGTCAACCAATAGTGTTGTCTTCCCTACAGCATCAATCCTTTTAAAATGAGGCACTGTTTGATATTTCTCCCCTTGATGTTTTTGATGTTCTTTTAGGACCACCATATTTTTGGAAGTGCCATGGTGTGTATGATTCTAGACCCTGCAGTTTTATTATTACTTTGGGTAGACAATTGTACAAGATACCAGAGGTAGCGCCGCCTACTGCTATTTCTTTAATATCTGCTAAGAAATGCAGTAAGGTCAACTCACAGACCGGGAAGTTTATCTTCTTTATGATCTATGATCATAGTAAGCAGAAGGTCATCGCCACATATGTGGCCTCTACACAGAGCCTCTCTTTGCAGTAGATGCAAGTGAACAGAATTGTGGAAGAGTACAGAGACATCTTCTCCTCACCTACAAGGGTACTGACACACTACCAATTAAAGAATCCAATTTATCTGACCCTTGGCACACCTCTACCTAATGGACCAGTCTATCATTGCTCGTTGATGGAAAATGATGAAATCTGGTGACATATCCAAGAGCTTCTTCAAAAGGGGCACATCAGACCCATCTCCTCCCCTTGCGGAAGCTCGATTGTATTGGTGCAAAAGAAGGACGGGACATGGCAACTCTCCATTGATTACAAATCCTTAAACAAAATCACAGTCAGGAACTGGTACCCCATTCCCAAGATTGATGATCTTCTTGACCAACTCAAGGGGGAATAGTTCTTTAGCAATATTAACCTAAAGTTTGGCTACCACCAGGTTCCCATCGAACCAATTGATGTATGAAAGACAACCTTCAAATATAAAGGTCTCTTTGAATGGCTAGTCATGCCCTGTGCCTTAACAAATGCACTAGCCACTTTCATGAGGTTTATGGATGATGTATTGAGACCCTTCACTAACTCTTTTGTGGTGGTATATTTGTATGACATCCTCATCTTCAACGGGACATGGGAGGAGGACATGTGACATATTCAATAGGTTTTGAGCACTCTACGGTAGCACAAGCTATATGCCAACTTGGGAAAATGATCTTTTGGCATGAACAGAATCCAATACTTGGGATACATTATTGATGAGAATGGGGGACATGTTGATCCAACTAATATCCAATTCATCTGTGACTGGACAACCCTGACCACACTGACCAATCTTCAGAGCTTCTTGGAACTAGCCAACTTCTACCGACGGTTCCTGTTGGGATTCTCCCATATTGCATGGGCCCTCAACCAGGTGACCAAGGGTGGTGGTAGGGACAAGTTAGTGTGGGGAAAGGAGCAGCAATAAGCATTCGATGATATGAAGAATCAATTATGCTTAGCTCCAGTACTCTCCTTGATCGATCTGCAACAATCGTTCGAGATTGAGACTGATGCATCTCACTATGTTGTGGGTGTGGTTCTCACTCAGCACGGGCATCCAATGGAATACCATAGTGAGACACTCTCTGACAGTGTCCATAAATACCCCACCTATGAAAAGGAAATGTATTCCATTGTACAAGCCAGTCATCAATGGAAAAATTACATTCTGGGAAAATAGACAATCATACACATTGATCACAAGCCTCTGCAGTTCATACAGACACAACGGAAATTATAGAATGACCGCCATTAGAAGTGGTCCACCTACCTGCACTACTTCCATATCAACATCAAGTAGAAGACATGTATCTCCAATCGTGTCAATGACTGCCTCAGTTGGCCTCCTATGGATACAGTTACCACTGTGCTCCATTCTTGTGGACATGAAGCATCTGAGTGGCCCCAACTTTATTAGCAAGATTCGAACTTTGCCACCACCTATAATCTCTTGGGTACAAGCGCAACTGTCATCGATTTTCACATTCAGGACAGACTCTTATGCCACCTAGGCCATTGTTATAACCCTAAATTGAACCACACAGGCTTACCTAGCATCAGGCCAACTCATATCCCTTCTTTGCCAAAACACTCCTGAACAACTCTTTGAAAATCCTCTTGAATAAAGGCCGATGCACCCTAATCCATTACTGCACACGTGTACACGCTGACTGACCCAAAACAACCCGTGTGGACCGAAAAAAGCATGAAAAAGGGAAAGTTGCTGATAGAACAAAAAGGTATGGGTGAGTTAATTGAAAATCTCATCCATGCATGGCCGAGGGTTCATCCAAATACCTAGCTCCTTCTAGCCTATAAAAGAAGGGGTAGGGGTCCCATTTGGAAGAGGAAAAATATAGCAAAGAAACTCTGCTCATTTACGTATTCCCATTGTCCCAACCCTTTATCCTTTCCTTGTGCCAAAGGAGATTTAAAGAAAAGAAGTTGGAGGAAAGAAGAAGAGGAGCCCAGGATCAGGTTCAAGGAGCGGTGGTCGGTCTCAAATTTTGTAAGTTGACCCATTCAAAGTAATAAAGAAAATGATTTTCCCATCCCAATTCATGAACTGTTTATAGTTTGATCAGTATATGTTTGGATTTCTAACCCATTAGTATATAAGTAGTATGCATGCATAGTTGTTGCTCATCTTGAATGCAGGTCAACTTTGGAAGGAGTATTGTGAACAAGTAATCAAGCATAACAAAGGATCGACATCAAACGTCGGTAACGAGGTAGGTTGATATTTCCATGCATTTACTAAGAAAAGGGGATTTAAATCTGTGGATGAAGGTAGAAAGTCATTTCTATTCGGTCATATCTACATGCAAAGTCTGAACTCTATTTGCTAGTCTGTAGGGTGTTTTTCCCCAACAATAGAATTGGCGACCATACTGGGGAGACTCTCTAGGGTTCCTAGAATTTTATTTAGTTTTTGGGTAGTATAAAGACTAGTTTTTCTTGCCTGTCTTTTCTTTTCATTTCTGTAAGGTCTGAGCTAGCAGGGAGTCTGGTTTTCCATACCATCTTTCCCTGACTTTTGCTTGACTGTGTTTTTTGGGACCCACAGAGATACACGCGACCTGCACAAGGTCTGCATGCATGTGCCCACTCCCTACCCTCTTACAACCCACATGTGAACGCTAGTTGTAGAGGTAGCAGTAGCGTGTAGAGTTCAAAGAACCGCATAGGCAGTCATCCTCTTCCCTGTCAGAATCACACATTCTCAGGGGGTTTTCTAGAATCCTGTCTGAAGTCTTGTTTTCTAGCAGTCCTATCTCAGATTGTTTTCGCCTTATTATTTTTTCCTTGCATTATTTGTTTCTTTGTTAGAAAGAGTGTCCAAGCCTTCAAGGGAACCTGGTTATCAATATCAATGGTCTCTTCCTGGTTTGGTCTATCTGTTTCATTTTTTTTCTCAGAATTTAGGTATAAACGTGGTCTGTACAAGGTCATCCCCCATGTACACACCCTCTGTCTCTATCCAGCGTGCGTTCACACATGTGTTTTTTGAGTAATAGTCGCGTGCTTGTGCAGGATACTTTTTGTTAGGGGTAAGGCAGTCATCCCTTCCCTTGATAAGAATTATTCCTCTCAGGTGTTTGAATTTCTGTGTGAGCATTCAGTAGCTTAGGATTAATCTTACCCTTATCTTGCTTTTTCTCATTTAAAAAGTTATCAGAAAAATAAAAAAAAAATTACGGTTTTTAGACAAGTGTGAGAGTCATTGTTTTTACAATTGCTATTGTGTGATTTTTTAATTTGATTCTTTGTGGTCTGCGATTAGGCCAGAATTGTTTTTCTTGGTTTTTGCTTGTCGGTATTTTTCCTTTCTTGCTTTACTAGCATTTAAATAAAATAAAATAAAATCTTTTTGTTTTCTTATTTGGTTGAAGAGTGTGTTTCTGCATTATTAGGCCAGGGAAAAGTCTTTTATTTCACAAGTTTTTGCAGTTCACTTAGATCATAAGTATCTCATAGTCGAGTGAAATTCCTTTTAGTTTGTTGTCCAAAATATTAGAAAAGTTTAAAAATATTTTTTGAAAGTTGTTGAAAGTTTGCATTCAGTAAAAGTTTTGTTTCCAACTTTTTTATTCATTTTTTGCTTTCATATTTTACACATCGTCAGTTTCATCTTCATACCCCTTGACGTAAGAAAAATCCATAAAATCAACGCTACATTTAAAATCTACTAGACTTTTATGTTTGTAGGGTTCACAAACTAGTTCTAGACTAGGGCCTTGGATTAGGTTGGAGAGGAAACTCTTCAAGGCCATTTTAAATCAAACATAGGAGTCTAATATAGGGAGTGTCTAAGTATAGTTTCATGAAAGTTATTTGGGACCCCCCTCTAACACAAGGGATCAACACGAGGTCGCGTGCGGAAAGGTAGTGGAGATAACCCCTCCAAATCTGGACCAATCATAGTGGAGAACACATATAGAGGGCTTGTTTTGGGATTCCATCATTTTCATTTGCCACAAGGATTTGTGGGCCTCGAATCCATTCAAGGTCCTCAGTTGTCTTCCAGACCATTTTCTCTTGATACCCTTGACAGGTTTCGGGCTCGATACCCTACTCATTGTGGTCTACCCGACTTTCGACTGTACCCGCCTGGTGACTATTTGTGTGTTGGAAACCTAGTTGCCAATTTTTGTTAGGGACATACACAGGTGACTGTGGGGGTATACCGCGGTACCTAGGACAGACATTGGGCCATGATTTGTAGAGTATACCTGGAGGGTGATTCCGTGCTCGAGTTTCACTTGCACCGGTAAGTTGCTCTAGTGTTGGTTGTTGTAACTGTTCTTCCAATTAATTTAGTGTTTGCTTGTCTTATCTTCTAGGAACTTTTTAGTGTGTGTTACTTTTGAGCATTTAGACTACCTTAGAGTGTCTTGGATCTTCTCACATAGTGGAGGATCCTAAGCTCCTCCAGTCATGGAGGCTTCTTGGCATGTTGCCAGTTACACTGGAGCCACCCCCACCACCATTAAGGCGGAAGCTATACCAACAAGGGTCTTTTGAAGCGACCGGGTTACAAACCATTGCACTCGAACAACCCCCAAAGGAATCGACCGTTTTGGACCTTGAAGCAACCATTCTTGGCCTGATTGAAACCCCAACCACTGATTTCTTGGCACCTTTCATTGTACCAATCCAATTTCATGAGCGCTAGACAGTGTCACACACAGCAATGGAAACAAATGTTTTTACTCCTTCTGGGAATTCTTCAATTCCCACCACAGTTGTCACCACAAGAGAGTTGTCATCTCCTAACCCACCGTCGTCGGTCTGAGCCACCATGGTATCAACCAAAACTACTTCGCACAATGGACCAAACCCGTCTTTGGTGGCGGCCACAACCCCTTTCACATCTAGTGCGACCGGGCCTCCGTTCTCATACAGGATGCCTAGTTCGGGTACAAGTCCTGTACTTTCCTACTCCACTTTACAGACTTTGGGTCTGGGGGTAGGGAGCTCTAGCGCTCCTCTGCAAGGTCACATAGGGGGCACTCTTGTCCCTTTTAATGCTTTTCCTTATGGAGGAGGTCATGTCCCTCCTTTGTCCCCTTCACTCGGTGGCTCGCATCAACAATACGTCGGGCAACCTACACACAATAGTTTATTTGGAGTGGGGAGTCAAGGACCACCTTCGCATAGTATGCCAGTAGGTTCGACACCATTTTCTTGGAACAGAATGTTTGGTAACAACACCTTCTCGTCAGTCACTTTCCCGACTGGGGGCAACCCCATTTTTGGACAATCTACTCCTGTGTTGGGTACTATTCCTGCACAGGGGGAAAACCTAGCAGGACCTTGGAATTCAGGGCAAGGATCCGTTCCCTCCTCCCGAATGTTGAACTGGGGTAATTCTTTCCACAATCAATGGAACCCCAGAAAAAATACTATTTCTATCCCCACAGGACCGGCATGGGGTAATCCCTCCCAAAGTCCTTCAAATACAATACATGCCCAACAATCAATGTCCTATTTGGGAAATCAGTCGATGATGTCTCCACATATGCAAAATCCTTATGCTGGCTAGGGCCATGGTTTTTACCAAAATCCAGGCTAGCAACCAAAATTTTCCTGGCAACCTGGTGCCAGTTGTTCAAGGATAAATTCGTGAGTGCGGACACAGACCAATCTCCCCAGATCCACCTGGATCTGGAACAAACTGTGACAGAATACTACTCTTTCCCTAGTTCTAAAGTATTGAATGGAAAATAGAAGAAGGATGATGTACTTACTTTATGAAATCTCTCCTTATCTCTGTTGATCCTCGCTCTGCTACGATGCTCTTGCGTCGTCCAATCACAACAACACAAACCAATCACAGCAAAGACAT
>ML806461.1:0-24405 GCA_009831015.1 Picea engelmannii
GTATGTTGCTGCTACAGAGGCTAGTAAAGAGATGATTTGGTTACAAAGGTTTATGGAGGAATTGGGAAAGAAGCAGGAGAACAACAGGTTGTACTATGACAGTCAGAGTGCCATTCACCTTGCAAAGAAATCAGCCTTCCATTATAATACTAAGCATATATAGTTGAGGTACCACTTCATACAATCTCCCTTGGAAGATGGACAATTGAAGCTGAAAAAGATACACACTAGCCAGAATCCTGTAGACATGTTAACAAAGGGAGTAACCAGGGAGAAACTGAGTTCTTGCTCAGTTTCAGTTGGTCTTCAAGAATGAAGATGAAGATGAGAAATATGCCAGGTCCAAGAAGGTTCAGAGTCCAGCATATACAGCAGCGGTGGAGTTGTTGAGATCAATCTCCAAGTGGGAGATTGTTGGTTGTGGAGCCTGATTATCTTCCTGATTTAGAGGTCTTTTACTTCCAGCCGTGTTTATACTCCATGAAGTATTTACACCCCAGAAGTATGTACACTCTTCCGCGTGGGGGATTGCAGAGGGGGGGTACCCCCTCTGTGGGGTCCAGGGGGGCTATCCCCCTAGCTGGGGGGTTTGGGGGCAAGTGGGCCCCCAGAGGGGGTTCATGGGCGAAGCCCCGGAAGCAAAAATTGTCTTGTAAAAGTATATTGTAATTTCATTGTAAATTTGGACTGTTCATTATAAGGTCGCAGATCTAATGGTAGAGATTATATTAGGGATTTTTTCCCTAGAAGGCAACCCTCTTTTATGAGGGAAATGTATTGTGGCTATGTATGTTGGTGAGTATTGTATTCCGAGAGAGGAGACTATGAGAGAAAGAAGATGAAGTTACAACGGTTTTTGTTGTAGGTTGTATCCCTTCATTTTGCTGGATAATAATAAAAGAAAGGACCTGGCAATTTCTCTAGTGGACGTAGCCCACACTGGGTGAACCACGTAAATCTGTGTCTCTCTTGTATTGTGTATCTTATGTGTTTTGTTTCCACGTTTGTTTTCTTTTATTTCTCCGCGGTCCTGTTTTTCTAACATCTGAGCCCTGTAGCTACAATTTGGCACCTTTAGGAATCAATTCCCAACAATTCTCTCACCTGGAGAGAAAGCTCACGGGCCTGACAACCCACCTCTTAAATATCCTATGGGCTTGACAACCCGCTTCTTCAGCCCAGCTCCAAAGATAACCAAGGTACATGTACATGAACAAGAAAAGTAACAACAGGGTACGGGTGGCATCTGAATGACTGAAGGAATGATGATAGAATGATCAAAAGATGAACTAATTCCAAACTATATATATGCATGTTCCCAAATTGACACTTTCCATGTTGACAGCTACCTTGGGCCCACTTGTCCCCATCCTTATAAATTAGGATAAATTAATTATCCATACTTTATACCTTAAGGAATATTAATATATTATTTCTTAATCCCCCTAGCTTAGCCCCTTATCCTTAACTTTTATCCCCCTTTCCTATCTAGTGGAGTTTATTCTCCCTTACTCTTTTACATGGTTGGCCTGCCACAATGATGTGTTTTCACCAATATTGTGTGTTATTACATTTACTTTTACAATATAGGTGTACTGGCCTTTTTACATCCATGCTCACCAGCCTCAAAAATAAAAACATATTTACAAAGGCTCTCTAGCCTCATGATTGTGCACTTAAGATGATGTACACAGAATCATGGGATGTGTGCACTCGTCTTTTAATGTGTGGCTCTCTAGCCTCAAGATTGCACACTTAAGACGATATGTGCAGAATCTTAGGATGTGCACACTCTTCTTTTAGTGTGTCATCCTTGTGCACTTGCACAGGTGCACATTATACTATGGAATGTGCACACAATACTAAGTCCAAGACTTGATACAAACAACTCACCAACTTATATACATATGTACATTTATATTTACATTTATAGTTAGGGTTCTTCCTAGGGGTGTTACATTCCCCTTCCCCTTATTTGTGCATTGTCCTCAGTGTAGTGTATACATATATACAATTAGAACTTAAAAAGTATTCAAAAATATGTGGGTACTATGCCAACATAGCATCCTCATGCTCCCAAGTTGGATCCTCGAGACCGTAACATGTCCATTGGACTTTTACTAGCCATATGGCTTGATTCCAAAGTTGCTTGATATTTCGATCCAATATGCACACTGGAGACACTTGAAATTCATCTTATTGCTCCACCTAAATCACATTCCAATCAGTGACGTGATTAACATCAGGTACATTCTTTTTAAGAAATGATACATGGAATACATTATGATTA
Source organism: Picea engelmannii (assembly GCA_009831015.1). Taxonomy (NCBI): domain Eukaryota; kingdom Viridiplantae; phylum Streptophyta; class Pinopsida; order Pinales; family Pinaceae; genus Picea; species Picea engelmannii. The sequence goes on from ML806461.1 coordinate 2,291, forward strand.
CACATTGATGCAGGTAAGGGAAGCATGTATGCTACAGGTCCAATCCTTCCCAGGATTTGAAGCGACCCACAATAACGATCTTCGAGCTTGGAACAATTTCCCAACTTCAGGGAACTTCTCTAGGCCTTTACTTTTAAGAACACATGGTCACCCACTTTAAATTATCTATGAGTTCTACCTTTATCAGCACAACATTTTTGTCTATCTTGGGAATCCTTTAAATTCTGTTTTATTTTCATTATTTTCTCTTCCATTTCCCTAAGTAATTCTAGCCCAACTACTACTATGTTTGTTGGGTTGTCCCAGCTTACCGGTGTGTTGCACTTTCTTCCATAAAGTGCCTCAAATGGGCTCATCTTTAGATATGCTTGGTACCCATTGTTATAACCAAACTCTACCAAATGAAAATAATCCTCCCATTTGGATGGTTTATCCATCACATGCATCCTTAACATGTCTTCTATCACCTGATTCACCCTTTTTGTCTTCCCATCTGACTCTGGATAATAAGTTGTGCTCAAATACATATTTGTTCCAAATCCCTTGAATAATCCTTTCCAAAAATTTGTTGTAAATTTTGGATCTCTGTCAAACACAATTGTCTTGGGTATTCCATGTAATCGAGAAATTTCTCAAATATAAATATCAACAATGTTGGTTTCCTTGTGTGTCATCTTTACTAGAATAAAATGGGCATCTTTAGTAAGCTTATCCACCACTACCATGATAGAATCATGATGCTTTCTAGTTCTAGGTAGCTTAGTGATGAAATCCATTGTTACAACTGCCCATTTCCACTCAGGAATGGGAAATGGTTGTAGAAAACCATTTGGGAGTCTATGTTCAACCTTGACCTTTTGGCATTCCATACACCTGGCAATAAAATAAACAAATTCCAACGATATTGTCTCTTGATAGCTGCAATAGTTGTTTGGTAATTTGGGTGCCCAACATAAGGCACATTATGCATTTCTCCCAATATCATATTTTTCAAATCCTGAGAATTTGGCACATAAATTATTCCCCTGTACATGAGAATTTCATCATTTTCTATCTTATATTCTTCACTTTTCTACTGCAAAATACCTTGTTGTAATTTTGTCTTTATTTCCATGTACTGTAAATCTGATTTTGTAGCCTCTAAGATTATGTCTTTCAAATTTGATCGGTACATGCTAATGGTTGTAGAATTCATCTCATGCACCCTCCTGTTAAGTGCATCAACCACCTTGTTCTCCTTACCTTTGATATTCTTTATATCAAAGTCATATTCGCTAAGGAATTCTAACCACTTTCTTTTCCTGGCATTTAGAGTTGGTTTTCCAAATAAATATTTCAGACCACTATGCTCTGTCCTCAACTCAAATATTTTTCCCATGAGATAGTGCCTCCACATCTTAAAGGCATGCACTATGGCTTCCAACTCCAAATCATGAGTATCATAGTATCTTCCATGCTCCTTCAACTTCCTTGATTCATAGCACACCACATAACCATTCTGACTAAGGACTCCACCAAGATCTTATTTACATGCATCAATGCATATAATTAAGTCTTCATTTGGATCAACAATCCTTAGTATTGGAGCACTTGTTAATAAATGCTTCAAGTGTTGGAAATTTCTTTCACAATCTTCTGTCCACTCAAACTTCACACCCTTCTTCTACAAGGAAGTGATTGGGTGTGAAATCTTTGAGAATACTTCAATGAATCTCCTATAGTAACCTGCAAGGCCTATGCATGACCTCACCTCCGAGACACTCCTTGGTGTTGGCCATCCTTCAATGGTCCTTATCTTTTATGGATCCACTGTTATCCCTTCCTCTAAAATGATATGACCCAAATAATGAATTTGCTTCTGGTAGAATGAGCACTTGCTCAATTTGGCATACAATTGATGCTCCCTCAATACCTATAACACTATTCTTAAGTGTTGTTCGTGTTCTTCTTCAAAATTAGAATATATCAAAATATCATCCAAGAAGACAATGACAAGCTTATCCAAGTAATCCCTGAATATATCATTCATGAGACACATGAAGATAATTGGTGCATTTGACAACCCAAATGGCACCACTATGAACTCATAATGGCCATATCTTGTTTTGAAGGTAGTCGTGTTGTTGTCTTCTTCTTTAATTCTTACCTGATGATATCCTGACCTGAGATCAATCTTGGAGAATATTTTTTCATCTTTCAATTGATCAAAGAGGTCATCTATTCTTGGAAAAGGGTACTTATTCTCCACAATTACCTTGTTCAACTTCATGAAGTCAATGCAAAGTATCAATGTTCCATCCTTTTTCATCACAAATAATATTAGGGTTCCTCAAGGTGACACACTTGGGTGTATATACCCCTTCTTTAGAAGCTCTTCAAGTTTCATTTGTAATTCCTTCAATTCTGGTGTACTCATCATGTAAGGGGTATTAGATACTGAAGTTCCTCTAGGCATCAGATTGATGAGGAAATCAATATCTCTCTTGGGTGGAAATCCTAGTATTTCTTTACATACATCTTCAAACTCTTTTAGGACTGAATAATATTCAATATTTGGCACCTTATCTTTAGGTGTCTCTTCCATATGCGCTGCACATATTTGACACCCTTTCCTGTAACTTTTCTTCAGTTGCAAGGCTAAAACTTCTCTGAGGGTTACTACCCTAGGAATTCCATATATTGTCCTTTATTTCCCTTCCTCGTCCAAGCAAGTAAATGCCTTATTATAACAGTCTAGGACAACATGGTGTTGGTCCAACCAATCCATACTAATTAGGCATTCATAGGAACCTAAAGTTATGATGTTCAAATCTTCCCTGGTGCACAGTCCATTCATGTCTATTTGACATGCTTTAACCATATCATTAATTTTCCTTTTAGCTCCTCTAGCCAGCTACACCAACCAAAATTTTCCAAGCTTCCTTCTTGGGAATTGAAATCTTTCCACCATCTTAGGATCTAGATAACTATTGTTGGAGTTACTTCACACACACCTCGGATTTATTTTTCATAAGGTTTTTCCTTGTTTATTAGTCATAATTAGTCATTATCCAGTCTCCTCTATTTTAGAGGAGAATATTCTCTTTCACTTGACACTTCAGTTTGACTAGTTTAATTGAGTTTAGATGTTGCATTGGTTTTGTCACCATGAAACATTGGGATCATCACCAACTAATGCACACTTTCCTTGGGATCATCACCAGACTGGCACATTAACTTTAATTTCCAGATCTACTCCTCACTACTCTCTGTTCAGTCAGTTAACTGAAGACTAGTTGACTAGTTAACTTAGTTAGGTAGCAGTTCACTCCCATAACTTCTTGAGAGACTAGACTAGGTGTAAGTTCACTCCTGTAACTGTTGGTGTGTGTCCATATCACTCTAGAGCATCACTATTTTGCATTGGTTCTCCTCCAGTGCACACTCATAGAGTTATACAAAGTATATCATGTGTAAATTATTCATTATTCACAACCATTAATGAAAATTCTTCCATTCTTTCTCTCCTTCTTCTTCTTTCTGAATTTATCTTTGCAAATGTGTGTAGTATTTTCTAGCTAGATATATTATGTGTAGGTTCAACACATTTACATGGTATCATAGCCGATGGACTGCTAAGCAAAAGCTACACCAAATTGTTTTGCAGGTACAAATGATTGAAGACAACGGAAAGATGGATTTCCAAAAAGAATTCATTCTTACACCTTACAACTATTTTTCATGAAAGGAGAAAATATGCATACATCTCTAAACCATAGGGTTGTACAGGTTAACCTTGAATATAGATACAGAACCAACATCAGCCATAGAAAAATCCAAGTACTTAAATTGCATGGATGAGGCACTCAGGACAATTTCAAATCTTATTTCTCCCGATCTCCTTTTTCACTTATCTTCCTGAAAGACTCCCAATGAATCCCATACCACCTTGGAAGGGCTCTTTGGAAAACATGATGAGATGAGGGGACACATGTTGGAGGTGGAAATTCTCACATTGGATTCAAAAAGATTCGACAATATCCAAGATTTCTTTACAAAATTCAAGGATTTACTGTCGCAAGTCAAAGCTTGTGGGGTTGATAAATCGAAGGAGGAGAGACAAATGGTTCTCACCATTATCTCCAAGATTGGTCCCGAATTCTATGTATTCATATCCACATTCCATTCTATCATATTTGCATCTGGAGCCACCAGGAAGATCCCTTCTCTTTAGGACTTTATCGAAGCCCTAAAACAAGAGCAAACCAAGTTCATCAACATGGGAAAAATCAAAGGCCCAAAGGCGCATGCATGGATTGTGAAATATGGAAGCCATAAATATCATAAATCTAAAGATAAAGATAAAAGGAAAGATCATGCACATCTGAAGAAGGAAGGGTACACAAAACCCTTCACCGATGCCTCCAAATCCAAAGGTGAAAAGGGAATAAAAGGGGAGAAATGCACGTATTGTCACAAAGGATTCCATCCAGAATCTGCATGCATGAAAAAGCAAATAGGTCTGATTTCTCAAATACTTAAGAAAAACAACCTTGGAGATCGCATCCTTGAGGGTGCCAAGAAGAAGAATCCAAAAGATCAAAATCCCATGAAAGGCAGTTCTAGCCATGCCTTGATTGCCATCAACTCCTTTTGTGATTCTTGGATCATTGATTCAGTAGCATCACATCACATGGATGACTCAAAAGAAATATATTCTTCATTGGATGCATGAAAAGGTCCCCCTATTCTGATGGGGGAAAACTCTTTTGTCGAAGTCATCGGCAAAGGAAGGATTGAACTCACCAACAGAAGCTTCGAGAATCTGTTGCATGTTCCCAAACTTTCCGTCAACCTTCTCTCCATGTATTAGATGATGAATTTCGGCACCAAAAAGAAAGTCATATTCACACCAAATTTTGTCGACATCTATGACATGCAAACTAACTCCAGGGTTGCTACTAGTGAGGAAAATCATCAGTCTAGATTGTATACTTTTTCTGAATTCATTGAACCTGATTATGCTTTACTTCTAACTCATGCTAATGAAAGTAGTAGGATATGGCACAAAAGTTTTGGACATTTTAATTTCAGATACATACAACAACTTAGCAAACAAAGATTGGTTGATGGTATACTAGACATCCATTTCTCCAAGGGAGTATGTGAGGGTTGTGTTCTTGGAAAACACCCTCGAGAGAAATTCGACAAAGGAAAGTCTCAAAGAGCCTCTGCATATTTAGATCTGATCCACAGTGACCTCATGGGTCCTTTTCCACATCCATCGATCAACAAAGCAAGGTTTGTTCTCATTTGTTTTGATGATTTCTCATGTTTTACATGGATCTACTTTCTCAGGAAAAAATATGAGGTCTTTCAACACCTCAAAGATTTCAAAGCCTTGTTTGAGACACTGTCCAGAAAGAAGATCAAAGTCCTCTGAACTGATAACGGGGGAGAGTATGTAAATCATGAGATCCATAATATTTTCCATGATGTAGGGATTCAGTTGCAGCATATAGTTCCCTATACTCCACAACAAAACAGAGTTGTTGAGCAGAAAAACAGGTCTCTAAAGGAGATGGCATCTTGCATGTTGCATGAAAAGTCCCTACCACAGAGACTATGGACCGAAGCACTTAATTGTGCAACATACATCCAAAAAAAATATCCCCATATATATTTCATGGTAAGACCCCCTACGAGGCTTGGAGAGGCCTCAAACCAGAAGTGACCCACTTTCGCATTTTCGGTTCACGTGCATGGGCCTAGATTCCCTCTTAAAAGAGGAAGGCACTTGATCCACAAAGAACTGAGTGTATTTTTGATAGATACCTCAACGGTGTGAGGGGATATAGGCTTATTGATCATTCCTCATACCGCCTCATTATTGAGCGAAGTGTCCAATTTGAGGAAAGTGTCTCACATGCACCTTAGCAGCCACATGCAGACACCTTCATTATTCCACATGTATGAGATGATGAGCATGCACATGTTAACTCTTCTTCAGAAGAGAGTTCTGATTCAAAGGAATCAGATGATTCAGATTCAGAGTTACAGTCAAATGCAAAGTCAGAGAATCCATATGCAGTTGCAGAGCCAGAGCAGAGGCCCAAGTGGGCACAGACTACTCTTTAGGATGCAGGGGATCTCATTGGTGATCCAGTCAATACTAGGAGGAATCGATCTGATTTCAAGGATCCTCCTGTTGCATTCACTTCCACTGAGCCATTTCCCTCCAAGTATCTTTTCTTGGTTCAGTCTTTAGATCCACATTCTTATGGAGAGGCTGCTAGAAATCCCTTTTGGGAATCCACCATGCAGGAGGAGTACAACTTCCTCCTCGAGAACCAGACTTGGGATCTGGTTCCCCTTCCTTATGGGAGGAAACTTGTCAAATGCAAATGGGTCTACAGGACCAAGAGCACAGTGGATGGACATATTAGCAGATACAAAGCCAGGATTGTTACCAAAGTCTTTCAGCAGGTTCATGGTATTGACTATGATGAGACCTTCGCTCCAGTAGCGAAGATGGATTCCATACGATTGGCACTTTCCATTGTAGTATCCAAAGGATGGGAAGTCCATCATATGGACTTGAAGAATTAATTTCTTCATGGTGATCTCTCTGAGGAGATCTACATGGATCGTCCCTAGGATTTATGTAGGACTCATATTTTTTCTGTTGACTAAATAAGTCCCTTTATGGCCTCAAGCAGGATCCGAGGGAATGGTATGCCAAGATGGACTCCTACCTATTTTCAAATAACTTTGTATGTTGTAAATCAGACCCAAATGTCTACATGCTCAGGACAGATGATTCACTTCTACTCTTAGTTATGCATGTTAATGATTTGTTGATCACCAGTTGCTCGACTTCAGTGATTTTTGTAGTCAAGAGGATTCTACATGACAAGTTTTTTATGACAGACATGGGTCTGCTAAACTTCTTCCTTGGACTCGAGATCAATCGGGATGCATCAGGCATAAAACTGTCTTAGGCCAAGTATGCACGAGATCTCCTTGAGAGATTCCACATGACAGACTGCAAGTATTCTCCAACTCCTTTCCTATCAGGAGTCAAACTTGAGGATGGTGGGGAGAATCCATTGGTTGACAACACACTCTACAAACATCTATTGGGGAGATTTTTGTATCTCACACACTCCAGACTAGACCTCTCCTATGCAGTTGGCATAGTTTCCAAGTTCATGTAGGAGTCACATGAGCTACATTGGAAGGATGCAAAGCATATCCTTCGATACATACATGGAACCATCACCTTTGGGATTCATTATGAAATAGCCTCTACATTATATCTCATTGGGTTTATTGATTCTGACTGGGCTGGGGATAGCACCAATCACAAGTCCACATCTGGTTACTCACTCACTCTTGGTTTCGGGCCTATCTATTGGTCGAGCAAGAATAAATCCACCATTTCTCTATCTTCAGTCGAGGAAGAGTACATAGGGGTATTTAACATAACCATTCAGGCTACATGGCTAAAACATTTTCTCACTGAGTTGGGAATTCAGTTTCATTGGTCGAACGTCATTTGGTGGGACAAATCAGAGAAATTTGAAGTTCTGCAGAGATCCAGTTCAGAGGCAGCAAACGAAGCACATCGTGATCCACATGCACTACATCCGGGACTTAGTACATGAGGGGATCATCGACTTACAGTTCTGTCCTTCAGCATAACAAACAACAAACATCTTCACCAAGACCTTCATTGAGAAGAAGTTCCATTCTCTGTGAATTCATCTTGGAGTGACACAATTTCCTAGAAACTATCAGTTCTTCTTTTTACATACATTGCNGGGGGGGGGGGGGTTTCCCATGAGTTTTTCCCTCTTTCCTCATATTATTTAAATGTATCTTTTGTATTTGGGTACCTAACATGGCCTCGTTGTCGAGACCCATTCTTTATTTTCACCATAGTGATGTTAAAGGGGGTGTTGGAGTTACTTCACACACACCTAGGATTTATTTTTCCTAATTTTTTTCCTTGTTTATTAGTCATTATACAGTCTCGTATATTTTAGGGGAGAATATTACACCTAGAGAATATTCTCTTTCAGTTGACACTTTAGTTTGACTCGTTGAGTTGAGTTTAGATGTTGCATTGGTTTTGTCACCATGAAACATTGGGATCATCACCAGCTAATGCACACTTTCCTTGGGATCATAACCGGGCTGGTGCATTACCCTTGATTTCCTAATCTACTCCTCACTACTCTATGTTTAGTCAGTTAATTGAAGACTAGTTGACTAGTTAACTCAACTTGGTGGCAGTTCACTCTTGTAATTGCCTGAGAGACTAGACTAGGTGGAAATTCACTCCTGAACTGCTAGTGTGTGTCCAGATCACTCTAGACCACCACTATGATGCATTGGCTCTCCTCCAGTGCGCACTCATTGAGTTATACAAAGTATATCATGTGTAAATTATTCATTATTCACAATGGTTAAGGAGAATTCTTCCATTCTTTCTCTCCTTCTTATTTATCAATTTCTCTCTACAAATGTGTGTATTATTTTCTAGCTAGATCTAATATGTACAGGTTCAACACATTTACAACTATGAATAGCTCCTGAATCATTTAAAATATCAATGTGTTGGTTGTTGATCTTACCTTCCACTTCAATCATATGTGATTGGAACTCAGCTTGTTTTTTATCCGGGGCTGCATAAATCCTAGGTACATTTCTTCCCATGTCCTCCACTGTATCAACTTGTTGTACATTGTGAACAATCCTCACTTTTTCACCTCTGTGAGGGAAATCTCTGTACATATGATGTCCCCCACAACCCCAATATTTAATAGGTGGTTTTCTTGGTCTTTTCCCCAATGTCTCGGTCATTCTGGGTTCTTTAGAAGATGGTTGTCCCTGAGATTTATTTCTGAAGAATGGTGGCTTAGTTCCCTTCTTCCTTTGTTTCATATTGGTTTTCTTCTTGTCTTCCCAAGATTTTTTGAAAGTTATTCTTCCTTTATGTTGATCATAAAGGAACTTGTCCCTTCTTATAGTGTCCTCCAATGTTTTGGGATCATCATATTGTATCTTGCTGTTGATAAATGATGGCAGCCCACTCAAATACCTCTGAATCTTAACTTGTTCATCCTTGATTAAAGAAACATGCTTCAAAAAATCTAAAAACCTCCTTTCATATTCATCTATGGTCGTACTCCCAAGATTGAGTTCAAATTAGTATCGCCTAGTCAAGTATTTCTTTTGAAAATACCTCTTGAATTCCCACCAAGTAACCATCTTCTCATCAATGTGTTGCACCTGCACAAATTGGTCCCACCATATTGATGCTTTTCCCTTGAGATTATAGATGGAAATTCTTTCTTATTCTTATGAAGAATAATTATGCAATTGAAAATACTTCATCATTCCTAGTAGCCATGTCTATGCATCCTCATCCTTATTTTTCTCACCATCAAATATAAGAGGCTTTATTTTGTTCATTTCTCCCTGTAGCTCATCCACCCCAAACCTCTTCTTATGTTTTTTTATAGGGGATGGACTTGAAATACTGTGTTCTCTCCTAGATGAATGCCTTAGGGACTGATGGTGATACCTTCCAACACTTCGTGTTCTTCTCCTCTCATTATGAGACCTATGAATCCCTGATCTGCTTGACTCGGTCTCCTTATCCATCTTCTTCTATATTATGTCCAATCTCTACATTAACTTGATGTTGAATACTTCTTATTGATATTTGAATTTCATAAGCCTCTCATTATCATCTTTATAACTTTGGACATCCTTTTGCAGACTTTTTATGGTCTCTACCAAGTTCATGCTTTCCTCCTTTCCTTCTCCATGCCCATTTGAATTTGTACCTACATTGCCTATATTGACATAAATCCCTCTGATCTCATCTTCATGGTTGTAATCCCCCTGTGAATATTCCATGATTTTGAACTCTGTGTTTCTCCTATTCTGATCTAAATGTTGTTTACTCTACAAAATGTGCATCCAACAAAACTTGTTACGATAAATAATTTAATAATTCATGAAATTATGTACAATTCTGGTTCAATAACGCATCAGAATTATTTCTTCTGATTTCTTATAAAATTGGCTACCCAAATCAATTTTCTGGGTAAATATTTATACTCTATTGTCCAATACCTTTCCAACACCTACTTCCGTGCTCAATTATGAGTCTTGAGCAGAAATTTATGGTCATTTGAAAATTCTACATTAATTCTTTTGTTCATACTTCAACTAGGTGAAAATCTGAACTATAATTATGCATTTTTCACCTGCTCCATTGGATTTTTGGTAGGATCCCAATTGTATTTCTTCATATACATATTTTGGACAATCTGTGCAAGTTTCACTTCTTTCTGGTTTCTGGGCTGCTAGATCCAACCTGTTGAAGTTTCAGACCAATCAGTGTTTGTGGCCTTGAATGCTACATGTACATTTTATGCCCTCTTAAGAATTTTTATTGTTCCTAGAATTTTAATCAAGCTCCATTACTGTTTTCTATGGTTCAATGTATTTCCATAGACTACTCTTGTGCCTCAATCTGATTCCGAAGTAGGAAGTTATGGCCTTCAAAAGTTAACTTGACTTAAAATTTACTCTCCATTGTTTGGTTTGTAAATTGCTCATCCTAACTCTGTTTGACGAATGGTCAGATACACCATTAGAAAGTTATCGCCGATCTCTTTCATTTGAGTTACAATAAAATGTTCTTTGGGCGCAATGTTTTTGAGTAGCTAGAAACACTATTTAGGGCCTCAAAAATGCCTTGCAAAAAGATGACCTTCAAACAATACAAAAATGTCGCAAAAAAACACTGGTTTTCTACTGTTGTAGACTTCCAAATTGACTTCGCGCACACCAATTCTAAAATATACACCCATATTTATCATGCGTAATTCTACACGCACAACACAAAAATGTAGTGCATGCACTGCACATCCATATCGAATGTGCACCACTTTACTGTCACGCACCAGTATCTAGTGTGCACAACTTTTGTGGCAAGCACCAATATCTACTATGCACAACATTTGTGTTGTGCACCAATATCTACTACACACAAAAAAATTTCGCGTGCCAATATATAGTGCGCACAAATTTTGTGTCACACACCCATATTCTACACACATTGCAAGCTTCGCACCACACAATGCCAAGGTTTAGTGCACTCACACCGCACACCAATACTCCTTGCGCTCCACCAATTCTACTTCTGTGTGGCATGAATATTTAACGTGCATGCACTGCATACCAATGTTGCACGTGCACCAACAAATTTTCTTTGTGCTTTTCCAATATTCATTGTGCATGCCTTATGCACCAATATTACACATGTTCCACAAGCTTTGCACCGTGTAATGCCAAATTTTAGTGCGCTCACTCGTGCACCACTATTATGCATGTGCCACCAATTATACATCATATAGTACCAAAATTTAGTGTGCATACCCCATGCACCATTATTTTCCACACAACGCCAAATTTGAGTGCGCATATCCGCGCACCATTATTTTTCCATGCATCACCAACTCTGCACAATGCAACGCCAAATTTTTGTGCGCACACCCATGCACCATTATTTTCCGCACATCACAAAATTTTCACTGCACAACACCAAATTTTAGTGTGCACACCTATGCACCTTTATTTTTCTGTGCATCACTACTACTTAATGCACACAAATATTTTTGGTGCTTAACTGGTTTTTCCATAATTTTGTTGCAAAAATTAGGGCTTTTTCCCGATTTCGCCCAATTTTGTCCTGGGCACCATGGTCGCTTTGTAAACAAAAAAATTAAGCCATCTACAGGCCCAACTTTTCCCCATTAGAAATTGATATTGCTTAAATTTAATTTCCAACTCGATTCTTGACATTACCCATGAGATTTCTCTCAATTTTACTGTAATAATTTAATCAACAAGTTGCAGACCTACTCCAAACATTAATTCTCTGTGGATTTCCCCTTCAACATTCTGCTAACTCTGCCTATCGAGGATCAGTGTTGAAAACTAGGCTCTCATACCACATTGTAGCATCCCCAGCCACTTGTTGGGATATGCCACTTAAAATTTTGAACTCTGATATGAATTTAAATTATAAAAATAATCTACAAATGCACAAATTCATACAAAATAATAATAGAAATATGCATGCAACATACATAGGATAAACCCATGAAACCAAATGCATACATATTAACGCAACACATGAATTAACACAAATTGACACTTATCATTGATTAAAATAACACCAACTACGTGCAACCCATCCATGTTCCTCCCAACCATAGATTGCACTGCTCCTAAATCTCAGCAGTGGGTCACCCCTGAGCTAGGACTAAACTCCACCTGGGTAAAGGAATTCCTAACTAGGCTAAGCTATCTCAAATAGTAGGAAACTTAGTCATAGGTGCCAACTCGAACTAAAATCCTATAGTCCCTCATTCCCCACATGCAAGTCCCACACCAGGAAGTGTGCCCCTTCTCTACTCAACAGTCCCTCGACTATCCTACTTCCTTTCCAGGGATTCAACAACATGTCAGATAGGAAGTCTCATAGCCCTGTAGCTACAGTTTGGCACCTTCAGGAATCAATTCCCAACAATTCTCTCACCTGGAGAGAATGTTGACAACCCTCACAACCCTCCTCTTCAATATCCTACGGGCCTGACAACCTGCTTCTTTAGCCCAACTCCAAAGCTAACCATGGTATAGGAACAAGAACAAGAATAGTAACACTAGGGTATGGGTGAAAGTTGAGTGAGTGAAGTAATTATGATAGAATGATCGTAAAATGAACTAAGTCCAAACTATATGTATGCATGTTCCCAACTTGACACTTTTCATGTTGAGAACTACCTTGGGCCCACTTGTCCCCATCCTTATAAATTAGGATAAATTAATTATCCCGACTTTATACTTTAAGGAATATTAATATAATATTCCTTTAGGCTTAATCCCCCTATCTTATCCCCTTATCCTTAAATTTGATCCCCCTTTCCCTATCTAGTGGAGTTTAGTCTCCCTTACTCTTTTACATGGTTGGTCTACCACAGTGATGTGTTTTCATTAATATTGTGTGTTATTACATTTACTTTTACAATATAGGTGTACTGGCCTTTTTACATCCATGGTCAATAGACTAAAAAACACAAACATATATACAAAGGCTCTCTAGCCTCAAGATTGTGCACTTAAGCTGATGTGTGTGGAATCCCAGGATGTACGCACTCTTATTTTAGTGTGCCATCCTTGTGCGCTATACTATGGAATGTACACACAATACTAAGTCCAAGGCTTGATACAAACAAGTCACTAGCTTATATACATATGTACATTTATATTTACATTTACAATTGGGGTTGGACCAAGGGGTGTTACATGGTGAGTTAACCTTATTTTTGGGTCTGCAGATATATCAGAGCAATAAAGGTATATTCATCTCTCAGGAAGAGTATATCAGAGAAATGTTGAAGAAGTTTGGGATGACAGATTGCAAACCAGTCAGTACTCTTACGCAGACAAGTTGTAAGTTAAGTAAGGATGATGATTCTAAGAATGAGGATCAGAGACAATACATATCAATGATTGGCAATTTACTCTATGTGACAATTTCTAGACCAGATGTGATGCAGGAAGTTGGGCAGGTTGCAAGGTTTCAGGCAGCACCAAAGGAATCACATGTTTTGGCAGTGAAGAGGATATTTATATATCTCAAAGGTACATAAAATATTGGTTTATGGTATCCAAAAAGGAAGGATCTATCTCTTTGTAACATCCCCAACCACCCATCAGTCGGGCAACATAACTTCAAGAATCTTCTCTTTTCTCTGATACCAATTTGTAACATTTATGGCCTTAAACCAACATGCTAGGAAACATTACCTTGGAAACTAGCATGCTCAAGCACACACACACACACACACATATGGATATATTTCTAATGCAATTTTAACTAGACATTAACATTTTGTACATATACATATTCTTTCGAAAGCGACAATAACGCATACCAATAGTTAACGAATGATTTATATTCTGCTATCACATAGCTTAATGCAGAAATAACAGTAAAATCATATATGCAATAATCATAGACAAAACCATATATATAAAAACATATACAAATACACAACATGTAAATGAACAGAGAAATGGGTACTTATCTTTTAATTAAGGACTACCAATGCGTGCAGACCTACCAATGCGTGCAGACCTTCCATGAAACTCCCAGCCTTAGACCACACTTCTCATCAAACTCAGTAGTGGGTCACCCTCGATCTGGGACTAAACTCCACTAGGAAAGGGATTCCTAGGCTTGACAAGAACAACAGGAAGGATTTTCTCCCAGGAGCCACTTATGCCCACAACCCACAGACCCTCATTCCCCACATGCTTGTTCCACCCCAGGAGGGTAAGCCTTCACTATGACAATTCCATCGGCTACTACACCTCCCTTTCCTTGGGATTCAGCAACATGTTGGACCATAATTCTTAGAGTACTATAACTGCTACGGGACTCCCTCTAGGAGAACTCACTTTCCCAACAAACTCTCTCACCTGGGGAGAGTTAATCACAAGCCTGTCAACCTACTTATTCAATTCATCTCTTATGTCAAATGGACACGGGTGATGTCAACAACAGAATTCGGTTAACACACAGGTGAGGGTAACAACTGAAAATAGGTAAGGACATAGAATATGGAAGCAATTCGATCTCATCCAAGGAACTGTATTGGCAAAAACAACCAACCGCTAAACAATAGCAAGGGCTCAGGAAAATACAGGTGCATCGGGATTCATAGGAAATACATAGGATAATGCAAGTATATCTATAGGTTACAATGGCGCATACATCAGTGGGGAGTATGGTTGACTTCCATAGTGGCGACCATCACTAACTTCTCCAAAATGGTGAGAATGGTGAGAATGGTGAGAGTCGTGAGAATGGTGTGAGAACCCCCCAACGAGCTGACTTTCCCACCTAAAAACTACATGTGCCCAGGTTGACACATGTCTCCCTGAAGCTGCATGAGCTCAACTTAACACTCGTCCCCTTTCCCCAAGAACTTAGGACAACACGGTTAAGTCAAACCTTAGCCTCTAGGAAATAATAATATAATATTATTCCTTTAGAGATAATCCCTCTAGCTTATCCCCTATCCCTAGACACTTAGCCTCTTCCCTATCTAGTGGAGCTTAGTCCCCCATAACTCTTTCTTCGTGGAGGGTCTACATGCAACAATGTAATTTTTATTAATGATGTGAGTATTTACACATACAAAATGAGGCTCATTGGCCTTAGCATCTAAGCTCTTCGGCCTAATAAACACATAAGTCTTCCAACTTATCAAAAATTGGCTCACCAACCTATAAACATAATTACAATTTAGCAGGGGATCAGCCTTGGGATGTTACAATCCCCTCCCCTTATTTTTGCACTGTCCTCAGTACAACTTATGTACACAAAAACAACAAGATTTCCAAAATATTCAAAAAGATGTGGGTACTCTGCCCGCATAGCATCTTCATCCTCCCATGTTGCATCCTCATGACCATACCAGGTCCACTGTGTTAGCACTAAGATTCACCCTCAGACTGGTAGAGGACCCTCAGACTACTAGAGGATAAGCCCAATACCCATCAAAATGTAAATGGATTAAAATGGTTTGAGTAGGTGGATCGACAAAACTTTAAAGAAAGGAAAAGACAACAGATATCACTGCAGATCAGTGATGGAACATTGGGCTATGGAGTCATAAACAGACCGCTCATTGAAGGCATTTAATCTCCCTATCAGAAAAAATATTTGTATAATGATGAAGAGAAGAATAAGATAATAACATAAAGATGAATATTCTCTAAGCAGAGATCCTCTCTGCAAAGAGAATTTATATGTGTCTAAATAGTAAACAATGATATATAGGCAAGCTTACAACAAATCCTCTACTACATCAGGAATCTATCAATCAAAGGAAAATTTTAATCCTTAAAATAAGCAATTACATTCAGACAAGATGAATAGAACAAAGAACATAGAAGAAAAATATGATGAAACAACTCATATGAGTCTTCAATAACAATACAATTTATAGCTACATGCCCTCTGACTTACAAACTAAAATATACAGTCATAAACGTTTCTCAAAACCTCCTCTGGTCTTGGGCATGAGCCCCCCCTTTTTTTTCATATCATTCCTCCGATGTATTTATAATCAAAACTGTAGGCATATCTTGCTTCTTGGGCACCTCTTCTCCAATGTCGTTTTTCTTCTCTTGTCTATCATTTTCCTTCTGTCAGAAGGAAACTCTGGTCAGTATGGGCATGTGAGAAAAAATTCCCTATGTGGTACTTCAGACTGAGAGTCTTTTGTCTCCTCAGCTAGACCCCCCATGCTTCCATTTAAGGAGGTAATAGATGATTCAACCACCAATCCTTACTTCATTGACCAATTTCTCCTTGGGATCAGGACGAGGCCTAACGCCTAGTTTGTTGCCACGCGCTAATCTTGGATTGGGCCCTATATAAGCACATGATTCCATAGGTTTCCAATGGCAGTTTGGATCCACATCGCTTAGCTCCCTACAATTCACCACCAACTTCCACACACCTCTTCTGCTATACCATGGTTTTGATTGCGAGACTTCTCTAGAATTTTAAAGTTCAAGCATGTTCCATCCCCGCAATAAAATGTGGTCGTCGATCTACTACAATCCGCGATTTGGGAAAGCCCTACTTTTGTTTCCATGTTCCATTTCTCTAGTGCTTTTCTCTGTAAACCTTCCGGAGTGATGAGTCCCTGAAGTGATAGATCTGGAGATGCATGTCCTCGTTGATAGATGGTCCATATGAACTACGAGATTTGGGTCCTCAGGAGTCCTTTACTCACTCAGTTTCGGTTGGCTTCCTCCTAGAGTACGAGATCTCCTGACATGTGTCCCTTGCTTGAAGATCAACAATCCTGAGCAATTGCGTGCTCACATTTTTCACAAACTTTAATTTCCTTCCCGATCCCCGCAATGCGAAGATGCTCATTCATAGCAGGATCGATATGCACCGTTGATCTGTTGTTCTAGAAATATCAATGCTCCTGAGCAATTGTAGGCTCACAACCTGCAGAAACTTTAATTTTTTTCCCAATCCCCACAATGACTCCCCACCGTCGATCTCTCTCTAATGAGATTCGATGGTCCTCACTTGATCTTTTCTTGATCTAACGGGTAAAAATTGAACCCACTACCTACTTGTATTTCAAACCCGAAAAGGACTTGTCACACACCCACTACAACAACTTAGATTTTTCATCTTTTTCTTCGAGGAACAGAATCCTCGAGACTTCTATGGGGCCTAGCACAGACCCTCTCTTCCCTTATCCTCCTCCAAACGACCATGATGTTGGCCTTAGCGCAAGCGCCTCTCACAACTCGCGAGTCAGGAATCAAGACTCTCAACTCCCTTTTCTCCAAACACCGATACCCAAGATACTATACGGGTATGGCTGCCTCCTCACTAGCGCCTGCTACATGTAACCGTAGGCTAGGCCAAACACTAGCACCACTCGCAGCCTCGCCAGTTGAGGTGTTGAGCTCTCGTGCTCCTCCTTCGCGAATCCCTGAGATGTGAGAGGTCAATGTTGCATGGACTTTGTCAAAGCGACGTGCACATGCCACTTGTCAACCCTGCTATACTCTGTGCACGAGCTGTGTCAACACCGCCCATCACACAACACCTTAGCTCTCGGCGTTTCGTGGCCTTAGTGATCAAGGTGCAGCTTCTTCATCCTGCGAAACCTCAAGCCACGATAAGTCAATAGTGGGTTGACTCTTTCCTAGTGTGACACGTGTCTACCACTGGTCACCTGCTTCCTAGGCTAAATACTAGCACTACTCACATCTCATGACTTCGTGAGTTGGAGGGTTGAGCCCTCATGCTCCTCCTTCACGAGTTCCTGAGATACGATAAGTCAACAATGGGTTGACTCCTTCCCAGGCAACATGTGTCCATCACCTATCACCCGTTCCCACCTTTCTCTGGGCTCTTGTTGTTACGCCACCTCTCAACCACGCGGTCCCCAATTACGGATGGGTCACGTGTTTTCACGAGCCCTCGACGCTTGGCACTTCACGACTTCTACAATGGAAAAGAAACTCCCTCAAGTTTTGAACTCCCGATAGGTGATAACCACAAAAGTTCTGATCCAACGGTTCTCCCGTGCCTTGAATCCAACGGTCACAGTCACTTCACGATCTCATGAATCGTGAGTTCATGTAGCCCTACCCTTGACCACTCCAAGTCATGAGTTAGGGAAATGCTATTCTCCTGCCTATACAAAGGCTAAGATCTATGGTCAATTGGGCTCCGTCAGATCCTTGGATCTACGGTCCAGGATCCCATCGCTACATGTGAAGGCTGAAAGGGTCGAGGTGTTAATGCCTGCGCTCCTTCTCTAGATCCATCGATATCGACAGATCTTGGGTATTCCTGAAAGGATTCCAACCATTCGTCTACCAAATGATAGGGTATTATCTCTTTCTATAATTGAGCTCGCTATCCCTTTTGAACTTGAATCACGAAATTCAACTTCTCAGTGCTTGAAACTCCCATGACTCCGAGACCTTAGAGAGCTATCCTTCCTTGCATAAGGTTTCCAGACCCAAATCGCATGAACCTTCAGATGGTTCTTGGGCAATCATCCTAAATCTTAGTCGAGTCTCTGGGTAAAGGTTCGGCACGGTTCCAAGGTCTATGGGGTAATCCCCAGGGAAGAGTACTCTTAAGGAGCCTTCTCGGAACATTACGAGAGTTAAGAAACAAGACAATTTTCAGTGGAGCAAATTCATGCCCCAACCTTAATCCTTTGTACAGAAACCGACTATGGCATGTAAGCATACACAGGCATCCATTATTTCCAGTCTAACACACCAGGCAATCATTCTACACAGAAATTATTATGGGCATATAAACATAAGAATGTATTCATGATATTTTGTTTGAAATACAAGGTACAAAACACTTATCAGATCTACCAGGCGTGATGCAACTGCTGAGAGGGGTGCTCATTTCCACCCAACCGTAGGCTCAGTGACTCCAAACATATTTACTACTAGCCACACCCGAGCTAGACCACGATGCTTTGAGGTTCAGTCTCCTACTTCCAGCTCAACAGAAATAAAGGACGAAGGTTACTATCCTTCTCCTGATGCAGGAAAATAATCCAAGACAAAGGTTACTCTCCTTCTCCTGGTATTCAGAACTCCCTACGTTTTCAAGGTTTCTCCAGTCTCTTTTGTGATCCCTGTCATGCGCACTACTTGTCTCCTACCACATTTCCTCTCTTGCCAATTTTTGTCTGCAAGGTTGCGTGTGGCACGAATTCCGCTATCTATGGTCAGGTTTGAGGGTTGTTATGGATGGACGGTTCACCCCCATCCCCTCATTAACTCTTGAGGAGCCTCACCACCTACCAATCTGACGGGAAATCCATTCCAGGATCAGAGAGTTTCTTTGGTTTGTGAGCAAGTATAAACCAGTACGGTACTGGCTCAGTGGAAGTTAATGCAACCATTCCAGGTCCCTTCCATCACCTCTCATTAGCCATCGTGGTATCTTTTAGAAAATCCCCCTCTCAGCAGTCATGCAACACATATTCATTATATAATTTACATTTATCGACCTTGTATGCAAAGGTTCGTCAAATCAAACATTCACATCTTTGAGTTTTCCATAGTTCTTGGCCAACATAGTTATTTTTATAGACTGGGGGAAACAGGGTGTTACAATTCCCTCCCCCTTAAAGGAACATCTTCCTCGATGTTCTATCTATCAATATGCCATGTATGTTCAGAAGTAAACAAAATTAGATATGTTTGTTTCATGGCATCTTCCATTTCCCACGTAGCCTCATCTGGGCCAAAATGTTTCCACTGCACCTTGACCTGTGCAATGGTTCGGTTCCTGAGTGGGGTTTCCTTTCTGTCTAGTATGCATTGAGGTTCTGGCAGGAATTATCCCTCTGGTTCCACCTGGATCACAGACCAGTCAATTATATGATTAGAATCATGTACATATCTCTTCAATAATAAAACATGGAAAACATTATGTGCTTTTAATGTGGGAGGAAGTGTTAGCCTATAGGATACAGGTCCCACTCTATCTAGAACTTCAAAGGGTCCACAATATTGAGGTGTTAACTTGGCACAAGCTCCCATTCTCAGGGAACTCTTCCTGGGCCTAACTCTGAGATATACGTGGTCTCCCGTCTTGAATTCTCTCAGAGTTCTCTTTCGGTCGACGTAATGTTTTTGTCTATTTTGAGAAAACTTTAGATTTTGTTTTATCTGAGTCACTTGTTGTTCCATTTATTTCAACATGTTGGGTCCAATAGTAACTCTATTCACAGGATTACTCCAACTGACTGGAGTATTTCACGGTCTACCATAGAGGACTTCGAAAGGGCTCATCTTCAGGGATTCTTGGTAGCCATTGTCATAGGCGAATTCCACCAGTGGAAGGAAATCTTCCCACTTCTTGGGTTGATGCATTACATGCATTCTTAGCATGTCTTCTGATTATTGGTTCACTCTTTCCATCTATCCATCAGTTTGAGGATGATAGGCAGTGCTAAACAGTAATTTGGTCTCTAGACCATCCATCAAGGATTTCCAAAAGTTGGAAGTAAATTCCGTGTCTCTGTCAGACATGATCTCTTTAGGCATACCATGTAGTCTGAATATCTCCTTCTGGTGATATCTATTTCCTTGCAAGTCGATTTGATGGGGATAAAATGGGCAGACTTGCTCAATTTATCCACCATTACCATGATGGCATCATTCTATTTAGTTGATGTTGGTAATTCGGTGATGAAGTCCATGGAAATGGTTTCCCACTTCCATTCCGTGATTGGTAGAGGTTGTAATAATCCTGTTGGGTGTCGGTGTTCTACTTTAACCTATTGGCATTCTATGCATTTGGCTAAGTACTCAGCTATGTCTTTATTCAATCCAGGCCAATAGAATTGTTTCCTGGTGGCTGTGATCATCTTCTGGTATTTGGGATGACCAGTATATGGTCTTTTATGTAGTTCTTCCATTATGAACCTCTTCAAGTCATCACCTTCTGGAATATACAATCTGTTTTTGTAAGTTAGCAGATCTCCATATATCATCTGGTAGCTTTCATACTTTATTCCTATGGGTTCTTTCTCCAGGTATGAGGTCATGGTCTGGAAGAATGTGTCTATTTCTTGTGCATTCTTGACTCTTTCCTTGACATTCGTCTCGCAGGTGCTCACCACTGCTAGATGAATTGTTTTCATACTTCTGCTAAGGGCATCAGCCACCTTATTTTCCTTCCCCTTGATATGTTTGATTTCAAAATCAAACTCACTAAGAAGGGCCATCCACCTAGCTTGTCTAGCATTGAGTTTTGGTTGGTCAAATAGATATCGCAATCCACAGTGGTCTGTCATAAGTACAATTTTTCTTCCCAGGAGGTAATGCATCCACATTTTTAAGGCGTGCACTATGGCGGCTAGTTCTAGATCATGGGTCACATAGTTGACTTTGTGCTCATTCAATTTTCGGGATTCATAGAAGACTACACTTCCTCCCTGCATAAGGACTCCTCCGAGACCTTCCTTCTAGGCATCTGTGCACATGAGGAAGTCAGCTTCAGGATCGACGATCTTCAACATGGGTGCGTGGGTCAATAAATGTTTTAGGGATTGAAATCTTTCTTCACATTCTTGTGTCCACATGAATTTATCTCCCTTCTTCTGGAGGGCAGTGATTGGACAACCAATCTTGGAGAATCCTTTTATAAATCTCCTATAGTATCTTGCTAAGCCCATAAAGGATCTGATATCTGAAATGTCCTTTGGGGTAGGCCACTCCATGATAGACCTGGTCTTGTCAAGGTCTACTGCTACTCCTTCTTCAGTTATGACATGGCCCAAGTAACGTATTTTCTTCTGGAAAAAGTCGCACTTGCTAAATTTGGCATAGAGATGATGTTCTCTTAACACTTGAAGCACAAGTCTAAGATGTTCCTCATGTTCCTCTCTATTCTTGGAGTAAATTAATATATCGTCAATAAAAACTAGTACAAATTTGTCTAGGAATTTGCT
>ML806461.1:48916-87794 GCA_009831015.1 Picea engelmannii
AAAATCTAGAAAAATAAAAAATGAATTTAAACTAACTATAACTTATAAACAAACATTGTTTATAATTTGTTTTCAAATATGATCTTAAAATTCTAGAAGCTTCAAGTTAATGGAGAAGAGAAAAATATTAATTTTGGTTTTTTTACAAAATCAAACAAATGATAGATAATTATTTTATTATTATTATTTTGAAATGAGATGCAGAATGAAAAAAGAATTTAATTAATTAATATCACCAAATGATTTCATGAAAATGAGAAACCAACCAAGATATTATTTGATGAAGTATTGAACCCATTATTCAAAATAGTCAAACTTGCTAATGAGCAAAAGAAAGAACACACAATCATAATTTAAACAAAAGTAAACAGTTGATAAAAAAATACTGTTTTTGTTTAAATTGAGATTTTTATGCTCGTTTCTAAATTTTAGCATGTACTCTTGTAATGAATGTCTCATACTATATTGAATTTCTTAAGTTTGTCTCAAAGCAAGCCAAGGTATGGAACTATTTGAAAATGTTGATTCTGTAGCTCATCACAATTATCAAGATTCTAATGGGGGCCCTTTAAATTTTGTAAAAATTTAGCGGGAGTTGTTGAAGCCCAACACACACTGAACCTTTACAAGATTTACGACTTGATTTTAGAGTTGCTTGCTCTTCCAGTCTAGTATGCACACAGGCTGCACTTGGAAAGCACCTTTTTTCTCCACTTGAATCACATTCCAATCAATCACATGATTAGCATCAAGTATATACTTCTTGAACAATGATACATTAAATACATTATGGACAGTCATGGATGCAGGAAATGCAATCATATAAGATATTGTTCCAATCCTTTCTATCATTTCAAATGGTCCACAAAATTGGGTTGCCAACTTGGAACGGCTTCCCAGCTTCAGGGAACTTCTATTGGATTTCACCTTCAGGAAAACATGATCACCCACTTTAAACTCTCTGTGGTTTTTGCCTTTGTTTGCATAGATTTTATGTCTATCTTGGGAAGCCTTCAAATTTTGTTTAATATTCCACATTTTCTCTTCCATTTCCTTGAGAAACTCTGGCCCAACCACTTCCCTATCAGTTGGTTTGTCCCATATTACTAGGGTGTTTCACTTTCTACGATAAAGTGCTTCGAACGTGCTTATCTTCAGTGATGCTTGATACCCATTGTTGTAGGAAAATTCTACCAAGTGTAGATAATATTCCCATTTAGATGGTTTGTCCATCACATACATCCTTAGCATATCTTTTATCACTTGGTTTACTCTTTTTGTTTGTCCATATGACTTGGGATGATAGGATGTGCTAAAGTTCAGGTTCATTCTGAACCCCTTGAATAATACTCTGCAAAACTTCGAGGTAAACTTTGGGTCTTTTTCAGACACAATTGTCTTGGGAATATCATGCAGTCATGCTACCTCCCTCATATAGATATCAACAACGTTAGTATTCTTTTGAGTGGTCTTCAATGGAATAAAATGGGCAGCTTTAGTAAGCTTGTCCACTACTACCATGATTGCATCATTTTTCTTGCTTGTTCTGGGAAATCCTGTGATGAAATCCATTGTCACCACTTCCCACTTCCACTCAGGGATGGTTAATGGTTGTAGCAACCCAACTGGGTGTCTATGCTCAACCCTTTCCTTTTGACACTCCAAGAATTTAGCTGTGTATTCAACAATATCCATCTTCATGCTTGGCCAATAATATTGTCTCTTGACTACTGTAATTGTTTTATGATATCCTGGGTGTCCCGCATAAGGTACATTGTACATTTATTTTAAAATCACACTCCTCAATTCTGGATAATTGGGTACATAACCTCTGTTTCTGTACAAGAGAATTCCATCAATTCCCAATTCATGATCCTCAACTTTCTGTTGCATGTTACCTTACTGTAATTTTGTTACCAATTCCATGTACTGCAAATCAACTTTTGCAGCTTCATAAATCATGCCTTTAAGATCCATCTGATACATGTTAATAGTTGTAACATGTATTTCATGCACTCTCCTATTGAGTGCATTAGCCACTTTTTTCTCCTTTCCTTTGATGTTCTTGATATCGAAGTCATATTCACAAAGGAATTCCAACCATCTACTCTGCCTAGCATTCAGAGTAGGATGATCAAAAAAATACTTCAGACCATTATCGTCAATCCTGAGCTCAAACCTCTTTCCCATGATGTAGTGCCTCCACTTCCTCAAGGCATGCATTATGGCTGCCATGTCCAAATCGTGAGTGGCATAGAGCCTTTCATGCTCTTTCAATTTTCTAGACTCGAAACATATCACAAATACTTTCTGACTAAGGACTCCTCTTAGTCCTTCTTTGCATGAATCTGTGCAAACCATGAAATATTCATCTAGATCTGCAATCTTCAGAATTGGAGCAATGGTTAAAAGTTGCTTCAATTGTTGGAATCTATTTTCACATTCTTTTGTCCAATGAAACTGCTTCCCCTTCCTTTGCAAGGAAGTGATGGGGTTAGCTATTCTTGAAAACCCTGCAATGAACCTTCTGTAGTAGCCAACTAGACCCTTGAAGGATCTGAATTCTATCACATTCTTAGTTTTTGTCCACCCTTTGATGGCCTCAATCTTTTCAGGGTCCACGGATATCCCTTCTTCCGATATGATATGCCCCAAATAGTGAATTTTGTTTTGATAAAATGAGCACTTGCTCAATTTGGCATACAACTAATTCTCTCTTAGCACTTGCAACACCATCCTCAAATGATGCTCATGCTCTTCTTCCAACTTGGAATATACAAGGATGTCATCGATAAAGACAATGACAAACTTGTCCAAATATTCTCGGAAACTCCATTCATTAAGCACATAAAAATAGCTGGGGCATTTGATAACCCAAATGGCACCACTTTGAACTCATAATGACCATACCTTGTTTCGAAGGTGTTCTTCCTGATGTCTTCCTCTTTAATCCTTACCTGATGGTATCCCGACCTAAGATCAATCTTTGATAATATCCTTGCATCCTTCAACTGATAGAAGAGATCATCAATCCTTAGCATAGGATACTTGTTCTTTATAGTCATTTTGTTCAATTATTTGAAATCGATGCACAATATCATTGTCCCATCTTTCTTCTTCACGAACAATACTGGGGCACCCCAAGGTGACACACTTGGGCATATATATCCCTTCTTAAAAAGTTCTTCCAGCTTCATTTGTAGCTCCTTTGGGTCTAGTGTGCTCATTGTGTAGGGAGTCCTTGACACTAGAGCTACTCCAGGCGTCACATTTATAGACAAATCAATATCTCTCTTTGGAGGTAGTCTTGGTACCTCCTTGAACGCATATTCAAAAAATTCTAGGACTACATGACCCTCTGGATTTGGTACCTTATCCTTAGATGCTTCCTCCATATGGGGTGCAAATATTTGACGGCCCTTCCTGTAACACTTCTTCAGCTGCATTGGTGAGATTTCTCTAACAACAACTTCCCTGGGAATTCCTTGGACTACTCTTCGATTTCCTTCCTCATCCAAGAAAGTGAATGTCTTTTTATGGCAGTCTAATATGGTATGATGTTGGTCCAACCAATCCATACCAATTAGGAAATCATATGATCCCAAAGGAAAGATGTTAAAATCTTCCTTGGTACTCAGTCCATTCATGCCCATTGCACATGATTTAACCAACTCAACAACTTTCCTCTTGGCTCCTGTAGCCAGCTGTACCAGCCAATATTTCTCATGCTTTCTTCTTGGCAAACATAATTTTTCCACAACTTTAGGATCTATGTAACTATGAATAGCTCTTGATTCTATTAAAATAGTAAAGGCATGGTTATTGATCATACCTTCAACTTCAATCATGTGTGATTGAAGCTCAACTTGCTTGTTCTCCAGGGCTTCATAGATCCTTGGTACTCTTCTGCCCATGTCCTCCACTGTTTGAGCTTGTTGAACATTGTGAACAACTCTCACCTTGTCCTTTCTATGAGGAAAATCTCTATACCTATGATCTCCTTTATGACCCCAACATTCCATAGGTGTATGCCTTGGCCTTTTCCCACCTACTTCGACCATCACAGGCTCTCTCAAAACTGGATGTCCTTGAGGACTATTTCTGAAAAATGGTGGGTTGTTTCCCTTTTGCCTCTGCTCCCTCTTAAATTTCTTCTTGTCTTCCCAAGCTTGTTGGAAAGTAGGATTTCCTTTTTTTTTATCATATAAGCATTTTTCTCTCCTTATAGTTTCTTCCATAGTTTTAGGATCATCAAAATAGATCTTTTCACTGATGAAAGATGGAATCCCACTCAGATACCTTTGAATCTTAACTATCTCGTCCTTGATAAAGGAGACATACTTCAACAACTCCAAGAATATTCTTTCATACTCATCAATGGACATACTTCCCAGCTTGATTTCAAAGAACTCTTTCATTTTCTTGTCATGATACCTCTTAGTTAAATACCTCTTCTCAAAATGTCTCTTGAATTCCCTCCATGTAAAATTCTTCTCTCTGATGTGTTGTACTTGCACAAGTTGATCCCACCATATGGATGCCTTTCCTTTAAGTTGGTAGAAGGAAATTCTTCCTACTGCATGAGAAGAGTAATTCTGTAGTAGGAAATATTTCCTCATGCCCAACAGCCATGCCTTAGCATCTTCATCTTTCTTGTGCTCTCCATCAAAATTAGGAGGCTTGATTTTATTCATTTTTCCCTCCAGTTCATCCACTTCAGATCTCCTATGCTTTCTAGTAGGAGATGGACTTGAACTATTGTGTGGCCTCCTTTTGGAATGCCTTTGAGAGTGTTGGTGATGTCTGCTACCACTTCTTCCTCTTCTTTCCTCATTAGGGGTCCCGTGACTTCTTGATTTGTTTGATCCACTTTCCTTATCCAATTTCTTTTCAATTATTTCCAAGCTTTGCATCATCTTCATATTGAAGTATCCTTGTTGCTCTTTGCCTCTCATAAGCCTTTTTTTATCTGCCTGGTGAATTTGGACATATTTTTGCAAATTCTTAATGATTTTCATCATGTTCACTTCCTTATCTATTTCTTCTCCATGCCCATTGGAGTTTGTTCCTTCAATTCCCAAATGGAAACCCATTCCTCTAGCTTCATCCTCCGAACTATAATCATCCTGTGCCTCCTCCATTTATCTATACTATGAAACAACTCAGTTTGGCTCTGTCAATTGTTAACTCTGCAAAAATGTGCAGTCAACCAAATTTTTGTCAGGCTATCAGTCTTTAATAATTTTCCAAAGTAACTTAAACAATCTGATTCAACAGAAAGAATATCAGACTCCATTTTTAGTGGGTCTGCATCAATCAAGAATCCCCACAATTCTATCTCTAATCCATGTTATGTTCTACAACAATTCACCATTCGGTGCTAGCCCCTTTTCTTCATTCCTTAACTTGTATGTGACCATGGCTAGGACCAAGTGCTAAACTAACAGGCGCTTACTCTGTGCTTCGGAGTTTCAGGCTTTGGGTATTTCCAAATCATTCAATTCCATAAACCTCTAGAGTGACAAATCTCTAGAGTGTCATATTTTATGACATGCGTCCACAACTATCAACGATCACGATGACTCCAGCACTTCAGCCATCGGAAGTTCTAAACCCACGTGACCCCACTTTCCCTAAAGTGGCTATCTTCCGCAGGTTCTTAACTCATTAACATGTGGCACACATCCCATGTGTTTGTGTCATCCTTGGTGACATCAGCAGGCCACTTCACTTTGGGACTTTGGGACTTCAGAATATCTTACACTTGCATTCCTCAAATCTCCCGAACTCTGAATTTACGATCTACTTTACCTTCCAGGGTCCACATGGTATAGTTGTCAACAATTAAGGTGGTGGCACGTGGCCCCACATGTCGGATTTCTTTTGGTATAATAGGGTCGTAAAAGTTCCATTCTGACTGACATGTGGTAGGACTAAGGAAATCCACGTCACCCTAGGTGACATCATCATGTCACGTCAATTCGGGACTTTGGGCTTCGGGAATTCAAAAGGATTCACCTTAGCACACCTCGTTTCTCTCGAAGTGTTGAGCTCCTGAATACATTGATCTGTCATTGCGCCTTACCCCTTTCTCTTGCCTTGATCTATGACTCTGATCTGACTTCGACCAATCTAATAGTCAAGAACTTTTCCCTGGATCTATGGTGTATATCCTCTTCGAAACTTTAGAACTTTAGGATTTGACCTCTTTTCTTATAACACATAAACTTTGTCGAAGTCGCGAAGTCCAAAGGAATTAGGGGTTTTACATTCCTGCACCTTCTCTAGATCTAACGACTGTGAAGGGTCTTCCTTCTCCTGAGCAGATCCTACGACCCAAATTTCAAACCTTGCAGCCTAACACAATGGTTGTTGCAGCTTCCTTCTCTATTGCCATTCCATAAACCGTTATACCTCCTGAGCTTCATAACATGGCCAAGTTATTTTCTTGTCACCCAGGGATGCTCTGAACCTCGAATTTTGTCCCTTTTGACAACAATTCACTCTGAAATATTTGTCTCATTAACCACTAACATGGCCCATCTAGGCTCAGTGTCGAAACCTTGGCTCTGATACCAATTTGTAACGTCCCCGACCACCCACCGACCGGGAAATGCCACTTCGGGACTCCTCTCTTTTATTTGATACCAATTTGTAACGTTCTCGACCTTAAAGAGACAAGCCAGGAAACATTACCTCCGAAACTAACATGCTTGATCATACACACATATATATGGATATATTTTTAATGCAATTTTAACTAGACATTAACATTTTGTACATACACATATTCTTGTGGAAGAGAAAATAACACATACCAATATTTAATGGATGATTTACGTTCTGCTATCACACAACTTAATGAAGAAATAACAGTAAAAGCATACATGCAATAATCATAGACAAAACCATAGATATAAGAGCATATACAAATACACAACATGTAAATGAACATAGAAATGGGTACTTATCTTTTAATTGAGGACTAATAACTTCATGCAAACCTTCCACGAACCTCCTAGCATTAGACCATACTGCTCATCACGCTTAGTAGTGGGTCACCCCTGAGCTGGGACTAAAATCCACCATTCAAGGGATTCCTAGGCTTGGCAAGGAAAACAGGTAAGTCGCACAGAAAAAAAAGAAGGATTTTCTCCCAGGAGCCACTTATGCCCACATCACACAGACCCTCATTCCCCACATGCATGTTCCACCCTAGGAGGGTAAACCTTCACTATCGCAATTCCATCAAATTCTACACCTCCCTTTCCTTGGGCTTCAGAAACAGGCTGGACCAGAATTCTCAGAGTATTGTAGCTGCT
Source organism: Picea engelmannii (assembly GCA_009831015.1). Taxonomy (NCBI): domain Eukaryota; kingdom Viridiplantae; phylum Streptophyta; class Pinopsida; order Pinales; family Pinaceae; genus Picea; species Picea engelmannii. The sequence goes on from ML806461.1 coordinate 56,239, forward strand.
ACGGGACTCCCTCCAGGAGAACTCACTTTCCCAACAAATTCTCTCACCTCGGGAGAGTTTCTCATAGTCCTAACAACTTGCTTCTTCAATTCATCTCTTTTTTCGAACAGACATGGGTGATTTCAACAATAGAATTCGGCTAAGGCACAGGTGAGGGTAACAACTGAAAATGGGTAAGGACATAGAATATGGCAACAAGTCAAGCTTAGCCAAGGAATTGTGTTGGCAGAAACAACCAACTGCTAAGATAGCATGGGCTCAGGAAAATACATGTGTGTCGGGCTTCACAGGAAATACACAGGATAACTCAAGTATATCTGCAGGTTACAATAGCACGTGCATCAATGGGGGGTATGGTTGAATTCTAGAGTGGAAATCATCACAAGCTTCTCCAGAATGGTCAAAATGGTGAGAATCATGAGAATGGTGAGAGTCGTGAGAATGGTGAGAGAACCACCCAATGATATGAATTCCCCACCTACAAACTACATGTTCCCAAGTTGACACATGTCTCCCTGAAGCTGCATGAGCTCCACTTAACACTCGTCCCCTTTCCCCAGAAACTTAGGACAACATGGTTAAGTCAAACCTTAGCCTCTAGAAAATAATAAAATAATATTATTCCTTTACAGGTAAGCCCTCTATCTTATCCCCTATTCCTAGACACTTATCCCCTTCCCTACGTTGTGGAGCTTAGTCCTCCATAACTCTTTCTTTGTGGAGGGTCTACACGTAGCGATGTAATTTTTATTAATGATGTGAGTATTTACATATACAAAATCATGCTCATTGGCCTTAGCATCTGGGCTCTCCGGCCTAATAAAAACATAATTATTCCAGCTTATAAACACTTGGCTCACCATCCTATAAACATAATTACAATTTAGCAGGGGCTTGGCCTTGGGTTGTTACACTCTTGTGGCCTACACAGATGCAGATTGGGCAGGTTGTGTTGATGATAGAAGAAGTGCAAGTGGAGAAACTTCCTACTTGGGTGAGTTTCTGGTATCGTGCATAAGTAAGAAACAATCATTAGTATCTTTGTCCACAACATAGGCATAATACATTGCAATTGTAGCTTGTTGTACTCAGGTTCTTTGGATGAAGCATACATTACAGGATATGCAAGTAAAGTATGATGAGCCTATTTCAATACTCTTTAACAACACCAGCACCATCAATATTTCAAAGAATCCAGTGATGCACTCTAAGACGAAGCACATTTCGATCAAGTATCACTTCTTATGGGAATAGGCTACAAAGAAGAACATCAAGCTAGAGTATGTCAGGACAAAGGAGCATCTGTGACAGAAAATTTCGAGGGAACCTTTCGAGTATCTGTGACAGAAACTTGGAGTAGATTCTGCCCCACTATGATCCACTCAGCATCAAGTTTAACTAGATAGGGGGAGAGAAACAAAAGTCTTGAAGAAGTTCAAGTAACGAAACTTTTAAATTCTTTTCATATATATATCAAAGAATTACACGAGAAATAACCATGGAGAAAAGAGTTTGTAGAGTTAGCAGAGGCTTGTAGATATGGGGAGAAACCTTGGATGAGGAGTACCATTTCTCGATGATGTCAAAGGGGGAGAGATAAATAGTAAGGCATGGAGAGATAGAGGCATGTATTCAGGGGGAGAAATGGTCACAGGTGAAGCATGAGCATAAGGACTTCCATGCCTAAGTGTTTCCATCAATGCCAAAGGGGGAGATTGTTTGATAGTTGGTTTCATTGATGTCAATGAATATTAGATTGATGTCAACTAATGTGATGGGTATATATGGAGAAGTCTCCAAAGTGGTCCCCTTACGGCATATCTCTAAGCATGGCCCTCATGGGAAGATGCTTTGAAGAAGTCTCCAAGAAATCCTTAAGTATGGTAAAGGATACTTTAGTTGATCATGGAATTTGTTTATGAAGGATGGAGTAAATGAAGGTAACTCACTCATAGATGGATAGTATACATCATACCATTTTCAGTGATATGTGGAATGCCACATGGGTTGTCACGGTTAGGGATATATTTCCTTATAAAGTTTGAATCCCTGAAGAGTGGACAAGAAGCCCTTAATTTGTTATAAGTCTTGGTCAAATGGGTAAATTTGTTGTAACAAGAAAACCCTAGAAGCCATAAATTAAAGAAAGGAGTTAGCTAGAACAAGTATAAATACACCTCAAGGAGTCATTCATTAGTACACTCACACACTTATTCATTTTGTATCTTTCTTGTGATCTAGTGATCTTTTGCTAAGATTGTAGCATCATTTTTTGAGGTAGCAAAGAAGGGTCGACGACGAAAATCTCGGAGTTTCAGAAAAAAACCTAGTTTATGAGGCATAGTTGAGCTGCAAGCCTATAAGGGAGAGTACATACGTGGGGTGAAGTGCAGAAAAGGGTGTGCATACGTGGGCTATAGAAGGAGAAGTCGCGTACATGTGAAAATATCATGAAAACTTGAGTAGATGTTGGTACCAGGTCCCCAGAATATGAAATGAAGGTTACATGTCAGCATCTTATTGTTCCAGGTCAGCTTCAAAGGTATTGGTATGGTTGTATACTTGTTTTGATGGTTACTTATTTTCATGATATAGTGTATTCTTGAGGCATTCTTGGTATGGTTGGTATTGTACTTGGATATTGTAGATGTTGTTGGTTAGTTGGTTAAGTGATAAACACTCTTATGTATGGTACATCATTGATATGGTTTGTATAGTTCACATCCTTGAGTTTCTTGTACATGGTTGAGGATTATTCATGTTGTATGGTGACATATGCATGAGGGACATGCATAAGGTTTTTAATATGTTTCATTGATAACATGGTACATATTTGCATATGGTTTATGGTATGGTATATGACACAGGTTGTACATGGTTGATTCTCTAGTTCATGATTCACTACTCATTGTTGATGTATATTTTGGTTCATGATTGATGCATGAGATAGTATGTATATTGGTATACACTTGATGCAAGGTATGGTACAGGTTTATTTGGTTGATGATAAGATACAGGTTGATGAGATAGTGATAGAGACAGTGACAGTGATAGTGACAAAGTTGTGACAGTGATATAGTTTGTGGCAGTGACACTGACAGAGTTCATGACAATTGGTCTACATTTATATTTCAGGGTGGCAGGATGGGGCAAGGAAAGGTGGTTGTAGCCACCTTCCGGTTGTATCCGAAGAACCTAGGGGATTACAACCTTCTTCTGGTTGGAGCTAGAGAATTAGGGAGTTGTAGCTTCCTTCAAGTTGAAGCTTGAGAATAGGGGTTTGGAGCCTCCTTCCAGTTGTAGCTGGAGAATCAGAAGTTGGTGCTTCCAATGAATGTTTTCTTTTGATAAATATATAAGAAAATCATTTTTCTGGTTTTCTCCCATTTGGGTTTCCACGTAAATGTTGGTGTACTGTGTATCTATTATGATGTGATGTTGTTTATGTTTATACTTTTGATGATATATTGAATGTTAAACATAAATTGCTAAATATTGTTGAAGACAAAACTGTGGTTAAAGGAATATAATTGCTCATTACTTAGTCACTCCCCTCTCAGTAATCCAACAAACATGACCCTGATACTTAGTAATCGTCTAATCTGGACTCTGGTCCAATCTCAGTTGTCAAAACATTTCACCCATATTTAGAAATTTTTCTTAAGTTTATTGTGGTTTCATGAATCCATTTCATTCATGTTATAACTTTTTCCTCCTCCAAAAGGCACTATGGTGTTCCTTCATATCCATTACACCTATAATTAGTCATTTTCTCTGATATCTCACTGTGGTTTGTGGTCATTTCCTTATGCTTCATCACCTCCACAATATCCTTCACACCCGTGAAGTCTCGCCACTTAGTCAAATTTCAAAATTTTCACCGCGAATTCGGGTGATCCCATATTTATTTTACTCTTAGAAATCCATCCACCTGTTCACCTAATTGATCCTTAGGACTTAGAAAAATCTTGAAATGTCACGACACTTCACAATGTATTACTTCTTCGTCATCATACTCTTCACACCCAAAGTATTGGTACTTAGCCATATTTCCAAACTCCACCGCAAGTTCGCAGGTTTTTGTGATGCCTTACCCACACATATGATCCTCTCCACACTCTGTGGTACCTTAACACTTAGGAAAATTCCAAAATCTTACCACGATTTTTTGAGACTGAAAATTGGCCTGCCACATGGCTCCACATCACCTGCCAAATGTCATTCCATCCAAAATGTACCTGCCACTGTGGAAATACACGTATTTTTTCTACCACATCAGCTGACATGTGGCCTCTACGTCATGCTTGTTAAATTTGGTAGCATCAATAGTCATTCTCCAATGAGAGGCCATATGGGCCACCCTGAGGCTAGCCAGGGAGATTTGGAGAATCAACCAGTCTTGTGAGGTATTAACAAAATCCAAGGGAACACAAAACCTCTATGAGTCAAACCAAAAGTCAGGATGAACGACATGTTATGTGAGTCTAATGCAAAAGTCAGGGGGAACATACAACCTCTGTGAGAATAGACAGTCTAGTACAAAAGTCAGGGGGAACGTACAACCTCTATGAGCATAGACATACTAGTGAAAAATTCAGGGGGAACATACAACCTCTGTGAGCCTAGTCAAACCTTGTGAGCCATGAGAAAAAGTCAAGGCATCTAGCAAAAGTTAGGTTGAATATAAAATTCCTATGAGCTAGAAACAAACAATATTCTTAATATTGCAAATGATATAAATGTATTGATCTAGTGTGTTGGCACGTGTAACATTATCCACCATGAAGAGAATTTTGAATTGCCTTGTAAAGAGTCAAGTTGTAACTGAAGTCTCAAGTCTAGTTCTATTTTAGAACTAAAGTGTAATGTTGAGTTGTAACTAAAGTCTTAATTCTAGTTCTATTTTAGAAATAAAGTGTAATGTTAAGTTGCAACCGAAGTCTTAAGTCTAGTTCTATTTTAGAACTAAAGTGTAATGTTGAGTTGCAATTGAAGTCTTAAGTCTAGTTCTATTTTAGAACTAAAGTGTAATGTTGAGTTGTAACTAAAGTCTCAAGTCTAGTTCTATTTTAGAACTAGAGTGTAATGTTGAGTTGCAACTTAAGTCTTAATTCTAGTTCTATTTTATAACTAAAGTGTAATGTTGAGTTGCAATTGAAGTCTTAAGTCTAGTTCTATTTTAGAATTAACTTGTAATGTTGAGTTGTAACTGAAGTCTTAAGTCTAGTTCTATTTTAGAACTAAAGTGTAATGTTGAGTTGCAACTTAAGTCTTAAGTCTAGTTCTATTTTACAACTAAAGTATACCAGTCTCAAGTATACCAAAGAATCATATTAGTTTTGTATATCAGCAATAGAGGCAGCATATCAGAGGTGTATTTCAGCAAGGTCTCTTAGGTCTTTGTCAGGTCAGAGTCATCTTAGAAATATTTTTAAGAGCAGAACATTCATGGTGGATATTTGTAAGTGATCTTACATTATTAATGCAATAAAGGAATATCGTTTGCTGGGGTTTTTCTCCCTGCATAGGATTTCCATGGGGTATATGTGTTGTTGATGTGCATGCTTACTTATCTACATAGTTATTTCTATTCGGTTATAATTTGGTATTGTTGAAGTGTATTAAGATGGAATCAAAGTGTTGAAAAAATAAAAGAATCAATCCACATAAGCTCATAATTTAACATGGTACCAAAGATTAGGGTGTGTTAAACATGTTGAAGTGCAGCAGTAGGTACACACAGATCCAAGATAGCTTGATCAAGTTTCCAGTGTGAATTCCATGGCATCCTCCATTTTAGCCAGGGCCGAGGATAGGCTTGGAGGAGCTACCAACTTCAATGTGTGGAAACTTCTGATAACAAATATCTTGCAGGAGCATGATCTTGAGCAGTATGTGACCATAGTGGTGGAGGAAACCATGAATAATGCAGGAAGAGAGACCTTTAGGAAGAGTCAAGCAAAGGCCAAGTGAATCATATTTGACTCGGTCAAAGATAGTATATTTCCTGCAATGACTTCGTTAATGAATGTCGAGGACTATATGGATACCTTGGTGAATCTGTATGAGAAACATGCTCCAAGTTAAAAGAGGACACTTAAGCACAAGCTTAATTATTTGAATATGGAGAAAGGTGAATCAATGGCATATTTATGTTCCAGGATATCTCAGATCAGAGATCATTTTTTGGTCACAGGGGTGACAGTGGACGATGATGATTTAGTGTAGGCCATTTTTTACGGTCTTCTTTCTTCATGGGAGACCTTCTTATCCAGTGTAAGTGGGAGAGAGATTCATCCCACATTTGAGAGGTTTTGGCATGATTGCCTCTAGGAAGAGAGTCGCACAGCTACCAGGAGTGAGCCAACAAAATAAGAGCACTCAACTTTAGCATCAAGATTCAAGAGAAAGAAGAAAGGTACTTTCTAGAAAGGCTCTCAGAGGAAGCCAAACACTAAAGGTACATTCAAAGGAAAGAATATTGATACATATAAGATTAAATGCTTTAGTTGTAATAAGTTGGGTCATTTTGCTAAAGATTGTTGGTTTAGAAATAAATATCCAAGGAAAGGGAAACATCATGCCTCAACTGTTGAGGATGATGAACCCAAAAGAAATCAAAAAAGTCCTTCTAATGAGAAAGAAAATAGAAAAGAATATTACTTGGTTTCTTCCTTATCCAGTTCAGTTTTCACGGGGCTGAAAACTTGGTTAGTAGATAGTGGTGCATCAAAGCACATGACAGGGTACAAGGAGATCCTCTCATATTTAGAAACAAAATCTTTTGCAAAGCATGTTGAGCTTGGGGATGAAAAATGTTACAATATAGAGGGAGTAGGATCTATCTTCTTCATATTGGAATCTGGGGCTAGACTTCATGTTGATGAAGTATTTTATGTTCTAGGGCTCAAGAAGAATATACTATCAGTTGCAACCCTTGAGGACAAGGGATATTGGGTGATCTTCAAGGATAAGAAGGCACTGCTATGGGCTAAAGGTAGCCACTTAAGTATAGCAGAACCCATTGGAACTTGCAGTGGAGGACAGTACGTCGTGTTACGACAGTCATTTCAGGCATTGGTTCATGATGCGACTAGCTACAGCGAGCTGTGGCACAGAAGACTTGGACATATTCATTACAAATCTCTTCCATATCTACAGAACATGGTATGTGGCATGCCCTCTATTTCTCTTAGTAAAAATGAAATTTGTAATGGATGCATGCTAGGTAAAAATATAAAGAAAACATTTCCTAGTAGTGACAACAGAGCTCAGGGAATCTTAGATCTGGTTCATTCTAATGTATGTGGTCCCATGTCATCTCCCTCACTCAGTGGTTGTTTGTATTATCTCATTTTTATTGATGATTACTCAAGAAAATGTTGGATATATTTTCTTAAAGCTAAAAGTGACACATTTGATAAATTCAAAGAGTATAAAGCCTTTATTGAAATGCAGACAGGGAAACACATTAGAATCCTTAGAAAAGACAATGGAGGAGAGTTTGAACATCTTCAGTTTGAGGATTTCTGCAAGTCAGCAGGACTCAAGAGACAGTTGACCGTGCCATATAACCCTCAACAAAATGGAGTTGTTGAGAGGAAAAACAGGACAATTTGTGAGGAAGCGAAAGCAATGATGTTTGACCAAGATCTAACAAATTCTTTATGGGAAAAAACTACCTCCACTACCGTGTATATTTAGAACATGTGTCCACATGTTATTTTGAAGGAAAAGACTCCTAAAGAGGTATTCTCAGGGATCAAACCTGAAGTATGGCATCTAAGGATATTTGGGTGTCCTGTGTATATGCATGTCCCTAAGGAAAAGAGGACAAATATGGAACCCTCGGGAAAGAAAGGGGTTTTTGTGGGGTACAGTGAGAACTCCAAGGCTTACAGGATTTATGTACCAGTTCAGTGGAAAATAGAGGTAAGAATAGATGTGACTTTCAATGAGGAAGTCTCATTTAAGAAATCTAGAGAGCTTCAGCAGGAATCAGAAGCAGTTCAACCAACTTCACCCTCTTCTGAAAATGAAGAGTCAGATTATCATATGGAGGAACCACGTGAAGGGCCAAGTAATGAGCCCCTAGAACCTATTGAAGTGTTACAAATAACTCTTGAAGAACCTCCAACCAAAAAGAAGCCAAGATGACTTAAAGAAATAGTGAAGGAAGCAGAAAGCATAGCTACTCCCAAAGGAACTTTCAGGGAAAGGAAGAGGCCTCATAGGTTTGGAGGCTATGTTGCACTTATGAGAAGCTTTAGTGATGTCAAACCTCATTCATTTAAAGAAGAAGATAAATTACAAGTATGGAAGGATGCCATGCTTGAGGAATACATGTCTATTATAAAGAACAATGTTTGGGACATTGTGTCGAGGCCAAAAGATAAATCAATGGTTTCTTCCAAATGGATCTATAAGATCAAACATGCAGCTAATGGAAGTGTGGAAAACTTCAAAGCAAGATTTGTAGCTAGAGGCTTCACTCAAAAAGAAGGAATCGACTACGAAGAGACTTTTTCCCCTGTAGCTAGGTATACCTCCATTCGAACTATTATTTCTTTAGCTCCCATTCTTGGTTGGAAGCTACATTAGATGGATGTAAAAACAACATTCTTGAATGGAAAGATTGAACAAGAGGTCTTTGTGGAACAACTAGATGGTTTTGTACTGCATAACAAAGGCACTCATGTATGCAAGCTAAGGAAGGCCTTGTATGGTCTTAAGCAGGCTCCTAGAGTTTGGTATGACAGGATTGATGGCTTTCTTAAAAGTCAAATCTTCAGATGACGGTGGTTCACTGTGATAATCAAAGTTGCATAAAATTGATAGAGAACCCGATATTTCACGACAGGTCAAAACATATTGACATGAGGTACCACTGCATCTGAGACTTGGTCCAGAGAAAAAATGTAAAGTTACAGTACATAGCCATGAGCGAGCAGGTAGTTGATATCCTGGCTAAGCCTCTGACCTCGAGACAGTTTGTGTAGCTAAGAGGCAAGATTGGTGTGGCTGAGAATGACTCCCTCGCTGAGAGGGAGTGTTAAATTTGGTAGCATCGACAATCATTCTCCAATGAGATGCCATATGGGCCACCCTAAGGCTAGCTAGGGAGATTTGGAGAATCAACCAGTCTTGTGAGGTATTGACAAAAGATAGGGGGAACGTACAACCTCTGTGAGTCAAACCAAAAGTCAAGATGAATGATATGCTATGTGAGTCTAATGAAAAATTAAGGGGGAGTGTACAACCTCTGTGAGCATAGACAGTCTAGTGAAAAATTCAGGGCGAACATACAACCTCTGTGAGCATAGACAGACTAGTGCAGAAGTCAAGGGGAACATACAAACTCTATGAGCCTAGTCAAATCTTGTGAGCCATGAGCAAAAGTCAAGGAATCTAGCAAAAGTTAGGTTGAATATAAAAGTTCTATGAGCTAGAAACAAATGATATTCCTAATATTGCAAATGATATAAATGTATTGATCTAGTGCATTGGCACGTGTAACATTATCCACCATGAAGAGAATTTTGAATTTCCTTGTAAAGAGTCGATTTGTAACTGAAGTCTCAAGTCTAGTTCTATTTTAGAACTAAAGTGTAATGTTGAGTTGCAACTGAAGTCTTAAGTCTAGTTCTATTTTAGAACTAAAGTGTAATGTTGAGTTGCAACTGAAGTCTTAAGTCTAGTTCTATTTTAGAACTAAAGTGTAATGAACTAAAGTAAGTTCTAAGTTCGAACTAAAGTATGAAGCTGAGTTATGATTAAAGCATGCAAACAGGTTACTATTTTGAGACTCTCCACTTCCCCTCTTTAGCCTATATAAGTAGAGGTCGAACCCTCTCTTCAACATAGTTTTGATATGTAGGTTAAGGGTGAAATAATAGAGGTGCATATTAGTGATAAAGAGGGAGCATACCAAAGAAGCACATCAGTGTTGTATATCAGCTATAGAGGCAGCATATCAGAGGTGTATTTCAGTAAGGTCTCTTAGGTCTTTGTTAGGTCAAAGTCATATTGGCAAGCTCTTTAAGAGAAGAACATTCATGGTGTATATTTGTAAGTGATCTTACATTATTAATGCAAAAAAGGAATATTGTTTGTTGGGGTTTTTCCCCCTATACAGGGTTTCCCCAGGGTATATGTGTTGTTGATGTGCATGCTTACTTATCTACATAGTTATTGTTATTCGATTATGATTTGGTATTGTTGAAGTGTATTAATATGGAATCAATGTGTTGAATAAAATAAAAGAATTAATACACATAAGAAATCAAGCTCATAATTTAACAATGTTGACGTCATCGTATGGAAAAATACCCAATTTGTTCTTCCAAATTTGTCAAATTTTGCATTTTTTTTCCAAAATGCCAAGAATACATAATTTTCAATTCTTTCATCAACCTCCATTATAGCTTTGTAGTTCAACTTCACACGACCATTTTTTTATCTTGTAAACCAATTCGATATTTTCATAAGAATTTTGACCTTTCCCCGTCGATTTCTCCATAATGTTTTTGTAGAAATTGGGTGTTTTTGCCCAATTTCACCTAATTTTGTCCTAGGCGCCATGACCGACCTGTAAACTCAAAAATTTGGCCATCTACAGGCCTGAATTTTCCCCATTAGATATTGAAATTGCTTATTTTTAATTTTTAGGCTCGATTCTTCACATTACCGATGATATTTCTCCTAATTTTACCACAATAATTTAATCAAACAAGTTGCAAACATACTCCAGAAATTAATTCTCTTGGAATTTTTTCTTCAGCATTCTGCTAACTCGGCCCATCCAGGCTCAATGTTGAAAATTGGGCTCTGCTACCATGATCTGAATTTAGGAGAGAAATAAACTAATTAACAGATTGAATATAATAAACACAGAGATATGGAGAACACATATATTCAGTGAACAATATCTTCTATTGAATAAATGAAATAGGCTGAAACTGTAAAACTGCAGAACTGAAACAACTTGCTCAAATGGTGGTAGCTATCTCTGAGATGAGATGTGGCTGCTACATGCATCTGTATGAGAAGAATGATTACAATGAGGCTCCATAGGCATTTTAACATTACTCATGAATTCCAAAACCCTAGAGATCCAAAAACCTAACCCTAGGAGGTGAAACACCAAAAGTCATGTGGGCCCCAATGGGTAAGTTAGTGCCTCAACTTCCTGGGGTCATAAATTTTGCATACGACCTCCATTTTAGGTGTGTGATAGCCCGTTGGAAAGGTCTTTTCTAGAACTAAACATTACCCTGTCAAATTCTGATTCTTTCTACAATTTGACTATGGAAAGCTGAAAAAAATAATATTAAAAAAAAAAAAAACACTATTTAGGGCCCCAAAACGACTCTCGAAGTACAGAAAGATGTGATGACATGAAAACATCCAAAATAAGCCAGTTGGATTAGGTGGTGTTGAGCACTCAACACACCCTAAAAACATTCTATGACCATTTCCTTTTTCTGGGTACCACTCGATCTTTTGCATTGACTGTATTCATTTCAGTATGAAACTAATACTTGCGCATATTTTTTATGTTCATTCTAAATCCTGCCTGAACATACAACAAAGAATCATCTTAACTCTAAAAGGGACTTAACAACTACTCGAAGTTCGGAAACCTAAATTTTTTCCCTAACTCGCTCAGGAAATTCATCATTGGTAGAGATGAAGGGTGAAGAAAATCAATTGTGAATTCAAAATAGCCGAGTGCTGACCTTCATCGGCATCCGCTGACGAAAGCCTTTCTTTTCTACGAATAAGCCTCAGGAAGGATTTTTCCGAAGACCGATTCATTCAGCTTCGACAAAAAAGTGTAATAGTAAGTTCCGCACAAATAGAATGATGACATTACCGACCGTCGACCCCCTGTACGATTCTGGCTTCAGAGAAGTTACAATGTCTTAATCCGCAAAGAAAACTACATTAATTTTACTTTCCTCGATGCCATCCAAGCATCAACAGCCATTATACCTAGTCCTTTGTGTGCTTTCGATGTGTGTGAAGTCCCCAAGTGTAATTCCCACCTGCTAGTTAGATGCTCCTTTTATGTTAGATTTTTAAACGAACCTCGGCTAATAACGCCACGTTCACATTAACCAATATCAAAAGTTTTAAAAGGTGAACACATACACGAATTTACAAATGCAATAGTAACAATTATAAAATCCCATGATGAATGTGAAGAAAGTTAAATAAGAAAACACGGTTAATTTACATCCGAAAGGGACGTGATACATTCAAAACACCTTCGATTTCTTCATACAATCAAAAATCCTACCAAGATCGGGTTTACGTACAAATAGACAACACTGACGACCCGACTAATTGGTCCAGTTGCAGTAGGAATACAAGCCCCTTACAAAAAAAAAAAGAGAGAGAAAAAATACTGTCAAGTGGCACCTCGGAGGACACGAGGAAAGAACCCACCCATTATGTATCTCCTTTATGTGGGTCCTCTCTCGGACTGTCCCTCGTGCCTTGTAATGTCTTCTGCTTCTCTTTCACGGTCATCCTCTGTGCCTCACGTAACTGCACAATTTTATCTGGCACTTCTCGAAGCTGTCTCTAGAGCCAAACTGTGCTACCTTCGCGACCCTGCGACACCGACACCTCTCGGTTCTTTGCCACCAACTAGCTCTGCAACTCTCTATTATCTTGGTAGATTTCAGATATTGTAAGTTGGGCCTGCTCTAAATGTTGAGCAAGACTCTCAACGGGAGAACCCGATGCTTTTGCCCTTCCCTTTTGCCTCCCACTTTCTCTACTGGTAGTCCCAGTTGACTCCGACAAGTTGGTAAGCACCATAGACCCCTTGGCGGATGGACGTATGCTCAGCTCAGTCGAAAGATGGTCTTCCTCCCTTTTTCCCGCATCTTTCCTAAGCCTTCCTCTTCTCCGTGGTTTCAACTCTTGAGAAGGCACAGTTCCCAGCATACCTCCTTCAGACGTACCTTTTTCCACCCCAAGCTTTGCTGGAAACATCGACACCATCTCCAAGCAAAGGCGTGTATCACCTGTTGGAGTTTCAAAGACACTAGAGCCCAATGAGAAAGAGTCCCAGGCATGTTGGGGCTCGGACCTAGCACTCTGGCTACCTCGCAGACCCTATCCCATGTGTGAAGAGCACCCAATAATGCAACAACATAGGCACTTGGGCGTCTGCAGATGATAAATGACTACTACACAGGATTTCGCCAAGATAAACTCACCAGACCAGAATTCTAGGAGCATAAGCTCGGCTTATGTGTAGAATTCCCCACAACACCCCTGTAATTTATAGATGAATGAAGGATCGAAACAGAGTGTACCAATAAAACACCCACGCCTCGCAACATGATGTTTCTAAAACTTAACGTGCCACAGCTACTCAATGAATGTAATCTGGAACATGTAAACGTCGTCGATCAGAGTTGCAAGGAACGTGTGGTTGGGTCATTCTGATCTCTTTAAACTTCCAAGCCTCCATTATTGACGAATGATGTTTGACACACTTGGTGATATGGGTTCTGGAAGCATTTAATGACTTCCTTATTTACGGTATCCGACCTTTTGGGAGCATACACGCGCACGCTCAACTCCGACGTCTCCTTTTGACCTCAAAGGTCGAGCGACTACTATGACGGTTCTGATGCTCATGTCCGCTGCTCATGTCTGTCGTACTTAATTTTCCACACTATGGCACACTGACATAACTCATTTAAACTAAATAAGAGTGGCAGCTTGGTCCAAGTCATCGCAGGTCATTAGAAGGAGCAACTGGGATCATGTAAGTACTAAACGATTAAGACTAGAGGGCTACACAGGTACGCATTGGTTTATTCGGTTTGTTTATGTCTTATCATAGGTTGCTTAATCACTAAACTACCTCTACTTTAATTGCAGGAAAAATTCTCCCGACTGTCATACAGAGCTAGCCCCATGGCCTCACTGAAGAACTCAACAGAAACACCGAAACTGGATCACTGGGCTCCCCGAGTTCGGCTCCCCCGATGAATTTATCAAACTGAGCGACGTGTTCAAGATACATGCTAAGCAAGACTCGCTATGGACCGAGGAGTGAGCAAAGATAACTGATGCAAGGCCAGGGAAAGTACAACAATCCGCAGAACACCCGATCAGAGCTCGAACCATGCTACAACAACTGAACTCCAGTTTGGTAAAGTATCTAGCACATGTAGTGGATATCATAGGAATATATGTGGCCCCAATGGAACAACATAGATTCCCATGGGACCAAAATTGTGAAGAACTGTTCATCAATTGGTCTGAATATGAAAGAAGCCACCCTTTTCAAGAAATATCTTGGGTGGACTATTAAAGAAACTATTAGATGATGACTCCACGTGGCAATTTTTGTTTGTTCCAAACTGTATTTAGCCATTAATTTCAGTTGAACTTTAGATTATAAATAAGGACATTGACCAATTAGCAAAGGGTCGATGGTTGTTGTAAGAACTCTTTCTTTTGGTTGTTGAGAATTATTTTGAGACTGCTATGAATTTAGAAGTCCTTCTGGACCAGAGACAAACTGTTTCCATCAAATGCAATGTGATTGGACTTGGACAAGAACTACTTCCTATCATGTTTCATGAATGATGCAGTAATGAGTAAGAGCAATTAATTTTGTTGTCAAGTTATCTGGTACAATGTTTTGATGTTCTTTTCTTTCATGATGGAGATAAATCTTTGTGTTATTATGTGATTCATGGTTATGGTAGATGAATTATTTTGCTTGCCATTATATTAATACATATGTGCTTTCTTTTCTGATAGTTAGTTTCTCAGACAGTGATTAGATGCTCACATGGTTAATGTATTAGTACTAGGCATGTGGTATAGAGTAATTGTCTACATGTTGAGCAATGGGTTATCCCAAGTTTAACCTCTTCTTGGTAGTTAAAACTTAATCCTGTTGATTTTCAAGTTGGTTTATGTTGGATTGCATCTCTCATATCAACCCAACCCAAGAGAAAATTACAGAGGAAAATAGTCCTAGCTGAAGGAAGAGCCTTCACAAAGAAACACAAATCCCATCGATAATTTGGCCAGATCACAAGATCTGGAGAACCATTCCATTTTAAGCGTTACAGAGTCTAATTGGGCCTCGGTGGAGGGTTTGGTTCCTACTGTTGAGTCAAGGGATTTAAGACCCATCAAAAGGTGGGAAACCACCAGTCTCCACCTGGAAGATGTGTATGGCTTCAGACATCCCCAAAAGTGTATAAATCACAATTACAAAGAAGTGCAGAAGAACGTGTTGAACTAAAAACTGTCAAGATGATCCAGTTGGAATAGGTGGGTGACCGCCAATATTCACTTGGATCACTTCTCTCCCCTTAGGAAAAAATGGTCTCCATTTCGTTGAGTTCCCCCATCAGGAGAGGAAACTTCTTCTGAATTTGGCCCCGGGTGAGCCACTTTCCTTAGTGTAGGAGTTGCCCTACCTTGACAACCTGATAAATTTGGATCCTCTGCTGGCAAGTTCCCTTGACCTGTGTGTCCACTATATGATCAATGGATTCATGTTCCATGTATTTAGGGTTGATATCTATTGGTTTCAACTGTTATACGATCTCTAAGGTGTCCAATAATGATGGAAAATATGGTCGAAGCAGGCCGACATTGAACACTAGGTCCAAGCCGAGGAAGGGTGGACTGTTGAGCTCAAAATAATTTATACCCACAACCTTGGTGATAGTGTAAGGCCCATATAGAAGTATGTGGAGCTTCCTATGGGGCCCTGTAAGACACTCTTTTTGCAAATGTAACTAGACGTTGTCTCCCACCTGAAACTGGTGTGGTTACACGCTGTGTTGATCATGGCGTTGCTTGTACTTAGCATTGGCTTTCTGCAAAATATCATGGACCTGTTGGTGGATGCATTGGATCTACTCAATGAATCTGATGGATTTTTCAGTCTCATACTAAACATGGGAAGATTCTATCTGTGGGGTTGCAAGAGGTGGTGAAACATCAATGGGACCCAAGGGTCAAATTCCCAGCCCTACCTGAAGTGGGCTATGGATGGTAGAGCTATGGAGAGCTTTGTTGTAACTTTGTTGAACATAGGGGAGACACTCATACCATGTATGCATATGCTTAGATTTGTACATGCGCGGGATGTGCACAATCATCTGATTGACGACCTCTATTTGGTTGTTGGTTTGGGGTGGAAAGTAGTGGATTTAGTGATCTTGGTGTCTAATAGTGACCAGAGGCTCGACCAAAATGTGTTGAGGAACCTGTTGTCCTGGTTAGAGATGATGGTCTGTGGTATCCCAAAATGGACCCACACTCATTTGAAGAAGAGCTTGGCAGTATCTTTCATTGTGATGTTCTTCTTGTAGGTTGTGAGGATGGCCATCTTCGAAAACCAATCAACTACCACAAATACACAATCATTGCCTTGCTTGGTGGATGGAAGGTCAGACATATAATCCATCGAAATGGATTCCCAAGGCTTCTCGAGAGTAGGAAGAGGGGTGTATAAGCCTTGATTCTTAATGGTTGGCTTGGAAATGACACAGGAAGTGTAAGATCTGATATACTTGTTGACATCCCGTCGAATCTTTTTCCAATAATTTTTTTTATGTAGAATGACCACAATTTTCTCCATGCCAAAATGTCCTACCATCCGACTTTAGTGAGCTTCCCAAATCATCTTTGCATGCTCGCTTGTAGGAAAACAAATATGGCCCAGATAGCATAACAGTCTGTCCTGAATGTGAAAATCGGTGACATTTGTTCTTGTACCCAAGAGCTTATAGGTGGTGGAAAAGTCAAGATCTTGTTGATAACATTGGGGCCACTTAGATACCTCATGTCCACATGAATGAAGCATGGTGGTGAGTGCAACTACAGGAGGTCGAATGAGGAAGTCAGTGACATGATTTGTGCTCCTTGTCCTATACTTGTTGTTGAGATGGAACTATTGCAGATAGATGAACCACTTATGATGGCGATCATTCTGCAACTTCTCATGTGTCTGTATGAACTGCAGAGGCTTGTATTCAGTGTGGATGATTTTCTCCTTTCCCTCAATGTAATGTTTCCATTGACGACAGGCTTATACAATGGACTACATTACCTTGTCATAGGTGGGGTATTTCTGGACAGTATTTGAGAGTGTCTCACTATGGTATGCCACTGGATGACCGTGTTGAGTGAGAACTATGCCTACAAAATAGTCAGATGCATAAGTCTCAATCTCGAATGTTTGTTGAAGATCGGGTAATGAGAGTACTAGATTTGAGCACAAGCGATGCTTTAGATCATCAAATGATTGTTTTTTCTCCTCCCCCCACACAAAATTTTCCCCGCCCCCACCCTTGGTCACTTGGTTGAGGGACCATACAATATGGGAGAATCCCAACACAAACCGTTGGTATAATTTGGTTAGTCCCAAGAAGCTTTGAAGCTTGGTTAGTGTGCTCGGGGCTAGCCAGTCACGAATGCATTGGATCTTAGCTGGATCAACATGTACCCCATGCTCATCAATGATGTATCCCAAGTATTGGACCATGTTCATGCCAAAAGATCATTTTTCCAAGTTGGCATATAGCTTGTGTTGCTACAAAGTGCTCAAAACCTATTGAATATGTTGCATGTGCTCCTCCCAAGTTCTGTTGAAGATGAGGATGTCATCCAAATATACCACCAAAAAAAAGTTGTTGAAGGGTCTCAATACATTATCCATCAATATCATGAAAGTGGTTGGTGCATTGGTTAAGCCAAAGGGCATGACCATCCATTTGAAGAGACCTTCTTTAGATTTGAAAGTTTTCTTCCATAAATTAGTTGGTTCAATGGGAACCTGGTGGTAGCCAAACTTTAGGTCAATCTTGTTGAAGAATTTTTCCCCCTTGAGTTGGTCAAGAAGGTCATCAATTCTGGGAATTGGGTATCGGTTCCTGACTATGATTTTGTTTAATTCTTTGTAATCAATGCAGCATCGCCAGGTCCCATCCTTCTTTTGCACCAGTACAATCGGGCTTTCGCAAGGGGAGGAGTTGGGTCTGATGTGACCCTTTTGAAGAAGCTCTTGGATCTGATGCTTGATTTTGTCATTTTCCATCAATGAACAACGATAGACTGGTCCATTAGGAAAAGGTGCACTGGGGGTTAGATAAATTGGATGCTTGAGTTGGTAGTGCATTCGTACATTGATGGATGAGGAGAAGATGTCTCTGTACTCTTCCACGATCCCGTCCACTTGCTTTTTCTACAAAGAGAGGCTTTGTGTAGAGGCCACAGATGTGGCGAAAACCTTCTTCTTACTGTGATAATGAATCACAAAGAAGATGAACTTCCCAGATTGTGAAATGACCTTACTGCATTTCTTAGCAGAGATTAAAGAAATAGCAGTAGGAAGCGCTACCTCTGGTATCTTGTATAATGTCTACCCAAAGTAATAATAACACTGTGGGGTCTAGACTCATACACAACATGACGCTTCCACAAATATGGTTGTCCTAAAAGAACATCACAAACTTCAAGGGGAGCAATATCACACAATACCTCGTCTTTGAAAGGCTTGATGACGTTGGGAAGATGACATTGTTTGTTGACACAAAGATCTCTTCCTTGGAGAAGCTAGCCGATGGTGTAGGGTTACGAGTGCGGTGTCCTCGGCAGGTCCAACTGCTTAACAACCTCTACTGAGATCATATTCTTCTTCCTGCCACTATTGATAATGAAATGAAGTGGGGCCCCATTTACCCACATCTATGAGTGAAAGAGGCATTCCCCTTCCTATGGTTCTTGTGGTCCACTTGGTTGAACTTTGGTGGTAGCGAAAATAACACTAGGTTCAACATCAATAACCCACTTCCCTCCTTCAACTATATTTGATTTGGAGTCATAATCGGCCTCTGACTCAGAAGCCTTCAACTCGGCCGCGAGTGACTACTTGGAGCAACATTCTTAAGTTTTGTGCCAAGGGATTTTATGATATTCACACCATTTTCCCATGTCCTTCTTTGAATTCTCATTACCCTTCTTGTGTTCACTAGACATATGTCCCTTTTTGTGTGGGTTGGGGCCACATTTTCCCTACTTCGACTGTGAGGAGTTCGCAAATCCAAACTCTCTCCTCTTTTTCTTAAATTTTTGCTCGATCTTGACAGCATATCTATAAGTCGTACCCAATGATGTGATTTCTAGAAACTCCATTTCTATTTGAATCTATCTATTTAAATAACTGTGGTATTTGAGCACAAAATGTCACTCATATTCTTTGATACCCAATTTGGTGTGCAAGGTATGTAAATTATTGGTGAAATCTGGTATTGTTTATTCCCTTTCCTGACGCAAGGTGGTCCATCTGGTGTACTGGTCCTCGTAGCTTCCAACATGGTAGTATTGTTCTTTAATGGCATCCCAAAAGGAATCCCATGTGGGGGTGACCACAAATATTGTAGATTCCTCTATGGCCCTTTTCTCAAAGTAAGTATCCCACCATTCCTTAACATGGGGGATGACCTTGAGGAGTGAAAAAGTAATCGTTTCCCTATCAGAAAAATTATGGACCGAAAAATACGCTTCGAGCATATTCAACCATTTATCTACAACATTTGCATCTATAAGTCCTTCAAATAATGGAATATCAAATTTTACCTATACCTTGAAGGGGGTTTCATGGTCACTTGACGAAGATGTTTCTCCTATGGGCAGTTGCCGAAGGATCTTTGCAAATTTGTCCATCATTTTGTTCCTTTGTTGCGCAAGGGCTTCCTCGAGCAACATTTTAAAAGGATCTCCTGCTCCATCATATTTCTTTTATTCCCCCATAGGTTGTTGTCAGGCTCGGTGTTGTTGATCTTGCAAAGGCTCGACTAGTTTGAGTCCCAACATCTTGTACCCAGATCTTGTTAGGGACATGCATGAAGAAAAATAAATGAATAACAGACCACTCTGATACCACTGATCCGAATTTAGGAGCGAAACGAACTGATTAATAGATTGAATACAATAAACACAGAGATATGGAGAACAACACATATATCCAGTGAACAATATCTTCTATTGAATAAATGAAATAGGTTGAAACTGTAAAACTATAGAACTGAAACAACTTGCTCGAATGGTGGTAGCTATCTCTGAGAAGAGATGTGGTTGATATGCGCATCTTTCTGAGAAAAATGATTACAATGAGGCTCCAGAGGCCTTTTCAATATTATTCATGAATTCCAAAACCATAGACATCCAAAAACCTAACCCTAGGAGGTGAAACTCCAAAAGTCATGTGGGCCCCGATGGGTAAGTTGGTACCTCAACTTCCTGGGGTCATAGCTTTTGCATACGAACTTCGTTTTAGGCACATGATATCCCTTTAGAAAGGTCTTTTCGAGAACTACACATTACGCTGTCAAACTCTGTCTCTATCGACAGGTTTACTGTGGCAAGCCAAAAAAAACATTGTTTAGGGCCCCAAAACGACCCTCGAAGTACAGAAAGATGTGCTGACATGAAAACATCCAAAATAAGCCAGTTGGATTAGGTGGGAGGCCACCAATCTCCACCTAGAATATGTGTAGGGCTTCAGACAACCTCGAAAGTATAGAACCCACAATTACAAAGACGTACATAAGAACATGTTGAACTAAAAACTATCAAGAGGAGCTAGTTGGAATAGGTGGGTGGCCACCAATATCCATTTGGATCATACCACTTTGTAACATTCCCAACCACCCAGGTTGGGCCATGCCACACAAAACTCTCCCAATTACGGCTCTGATACCACTTTGTAGCATTCCCAACAACCTAGGTTGGGCCATGCCACACAAAAATCTCCCAATTACAGCTCTCATACCACATTGTAGCATCCCCAACTTCCTATTGGGCAAGGCCACTCCAAAAATCATGAATTATGATACCCTTAATTTTAATCATATATTTTTCATATGAAACTTGAGTTAAGTGGAATAATAATAACATACAACAACAATAATTCATACATATAAATAACATAGATTCCATGACAAAAACTCATAAGTATACACACACAGTAATTGAAATAAGCACATGATAGACACTTATATCATGAAATAAGCACCAATTGCATGCAGACCTTCCACGTTCCTCCCAGCCATAAACCACACTGCTCGTAATCTCAGCAATGGGTCACCCCTAAGCTGGGGCTAAACTCTACCAGGGAAAAGGGAATCCTAAGCCAATCTAAGGTCTAATAATCAATATAAATGTTCAGTCCAAGGTGCCCAATTGCTGCAACTAGCCTACAGTCTCTCATTTCCCACATGCATGTCCCACCCCACGAAGTGTTCCCCTTCTCTGCTCAATAGTCCCTTGGTTTCCCCACTTCCCTTACATGGCTTCAGCAATAGGTCATATAGAAAGTCTTAGATCCCTATAGCTATTACCCAACGCACCAAGGAACAATTCTCGACAGTTTCTCACCCAAAGAAAATTACTCATGGGCTTGACAACCCGCCTCTTCAACATACGGGCCTGACAACCCACTTCTTCAACTCCAATCTTCCTAGGTACAAGCACAAGTACCAGTTGGTAGCATGGATGAGTGAATGGTCATCATCATGAATGAATGAATGAATCCCCCCTTCCCCCAAAACATTGGAAATTACGCTATATCCCCCAAATTACATATGCATGTGTCCTTTATATGACACATGACACTCAAGGAACCCCCTTGTCCACAGTTTAGAAACTTAGGATGTATTCATATCCATAACTTTAGTTTTAAGAAATATTAATATAATATTCCAATGGGCTTAGGCCCCTTTAACTTAGCCCTTTCCTAGACTCTTATTCCCCTTTCCCTTTCTAGTGGAGTTTATCCCCCCATCTCTTTTGTTGGGTTGGTTTGCAGCAATGATGTGTTTTATTAATAGTATGAGTGTTTACATATTACAATAATATGTACGCTATCCTTTTAACAATTCAAGCTCTCCAACCTAATAATCACACAGACACTGGCCTATATTGTCCTGGCTCACCAGCCTATAAAACACATGTACAATTACACTGGGGATTAACTTTGGGTATTACATCTCAAACCTCCATAAAACAATTTGGAGATTTTTTAATATTCAAGCCACTACTATTAGATATATCATCTAAATTCCAAATATTTCTTAGAAATAGATGGACTTTCTTTGAAACCAAAGTGCCATCATCAACATAACATATTACATGCTCTATTGTAATAAAGTCTTTATATGATCTTGCTCAACCACATGCTTGGTTCCATCAAAATGTTTTTATGTGAAACATTGTCTTTTGGTCCTTTTTAACAACACATCAAGGATTAGACAATTACAATATATCCAATTCATTTTGTGTTATTGACTTTACAAATAGTTTTTGATAGTGTAATTTGTAATCTCAAATAAATCTCTTAAGGAAAATAATAACATTAAAACACATCGAGGATTAGGCAATTACAATATATCCAGTTCATTTTGTCATATTGACTTTACAAATAGTTTTTTGATGGGTAATTTGTAATCTAAATCTCTTAAATAAAATAATAATATAACATTTTTAGAAATTGTGAAGAGTAAAAAGGAATTATGATTTTTTTCATATATTAAATATATAAATACTCAATAAATCTCATTTTACTTTTTTACAAATTTAATATCTCCGTGGTTTTGAACGGGGATAATATTTCTCTGCAGTTCTGAATGGAAATAATATTTCTCCGCGGTTTTGAACAGGAATACTACTTCTCTACGGTTTTGAAGTTATATCTCTGTGGTTTTGAACGGGAATAATACTTCTCTTTTTTTTTCTTTCTAAGATTATATATCTAGGGTTTTCAACGTAAATAATATTTTAATTTCTAAGATTATATATCTAGGGTTTTGAACAAGAATAATACTTATTTGATTATTTATTTTTTAGGAGATATTTTATTTCTAAGATTATATATCTAGGGTTTTGAACAGAAATAATCTCTATAGTTTTTACCTTTTTTACCCAGAATAATCTCTGTAGTTTCTCTAGACTTCTCTGTCATCTTCAGAAATTATTTTTTGGCTTCTTGATGTAGACACAGACGCACTCACATCCGCTCACAGGATCGTTCAATCACTAAGTGAGACAGAGTGGCTCTTTTGACTCCTCGTTGGAATCAGTGTCAAAAATCGGATCCATAGGTCCTTCTTTTTACCCTCTCGGTCCTCTGCATTCCAACTGTTGTCCTTTCCTCAATAGGAAAAATATAATTTCGGGTTTCATGATTTCTTAATTCCCGACGACAGGAATCATATGTCCTCTTGACCTCCCAATCATCAATTTTCCGATATGTCAAAACACCTCTATCGGTGACTAGCCCTCAGGGCTAAGTCTTGGCCCACACGACCACTTCACATATGACCGCAACCATATGTCCTTCAAGATTTATTGATGTGAGAGCCTGATCTCTTGTCCTCTCGACTCCCGATCACCAATCCGTGAAATGTCGAATTGGCAATGCCTTAGCCCCACCTGGCTATGCTCTGGTCCAAGTGACCATCCTTCACATGACCAAGACCTTATTTTGGGGTTTCGCAACCCAAGCACTCGACCTCTTGTCCTCTAGACCCCGAAGCGCCGATTCTCGAAACTCTGATATGACGGCTTCTTGGAAACCCCTTTCGGGATTTCGCGTTTCGGGTTCTCCCGATGCAAGAATCCTCCTCGTCGCTGTTCTTTCACACTCCCAACCTCCAATGTGCCAAAACGATGTCAATCTCTGCCACGCGTCCCAAATGGATGGATGGCTCTGATGTGTTTCTGGATTTTCTCCCTGGAGATTCCCGATCTCCTGTCTTCGAGACTTTCGATATCCTGAATGTCGATATCCCGATGCGCCAATGCCTTTCAGGACTTTCACCCTCCTGTTCACGAATTTTAAACCTCGTGTAGCTCCTGTCAGATCCAACGGCTGATGGATAATTGAACCAAGATCCTATGGTCCATATCCTTTCTCTTGTGCGCTCCTCTATTGCACTGCCTCCTAGATGTGACATCTTCTCAACAGTCCAGATCGTTTTTCCTCAGCCTAATCTGACGATTGTTGTGCCTCCTTCCTGAGCATGTGCACACTTTCTTCCTAGACTTGGAAGAATTTTGAATTCTCCAAGGCCTCGACCTTTGCTCGTTTCTGCGAGCTCTACAAACTCTTCGACTTGAGTCCTCCCGTGCGTATATGAAAACGTTGTCCCTCCTAAGCTTTGGGAACTCTGAACTCTTCAAAGAGTTCTGCGGCTTCTGCACTCCTTGCAGTTACGCTCTGTACGCTGAAAGCACTAACCCTCCTGAGCTTTTCCTTTGAATCCTCAAGGGATTCTGCGAATTCTGTACCTCTACAGAGTCTTCACGCACATAAAGTGCTATCCGTCCTGAGCTTCTCTTCTCTCCCAGAATCCTAAGGAAACTGTTCCTTCTCCTTTCTCCTCCTACTGGAGAATGTGATGCCCTCCTGGTTATTCTTCTGCTCAACCAACCTCTTGCTGAGTCTTTCAGGGTATTTAGTAACCCTGTGAAGGTCTCTTTCCTTGCACTCTTCTTCAAATTCAGAACTCAAAGAGTTCTTTTCTCCTGTGCCTATCTGCACACCTACTCAATGCCCTCCTGGTAGAGTATTTTCTCACAGAACATCCAACAATTCTGTCTTCTGTGTCCTCCTTACACATGCTCAATTCCAACTTGGAAGAGCTCTCAGAATTCTTAGTAATTTTGGCTTCTGTCTGAACTCATAGCAGAGTTCTTCTCAATGCATCACTATGCATATGCTCAATGCCCACTTGGCAGTGCTCTTAGGATCCTTAGTGATTCTGACTTCTAATGAACTCACAACCGAGTCCTCCTTCTGTGCACTCTTTGCACTGGCTCGATGCCCTCCTGGCATAGCTTTACAGAACTTAAGAATATTTTATGTCTGCAACTGTGTTATTCTCCATAGCCTTGCCTCCTGAGGTGTTCAGCAACCTCACAGGTCTTTCTCTCGAGTTGTTTCTTTCAGCTTCTATGCCCACTTGGCACACCTCTGTCTGACTCCACAGAGTTTAGAAATGCACCCTCTGTGCACGGCTATCAGAACCCGCAACGTTCTGTCACACCCTCCTAGTGTGAAGCCCCAAAGACCTCTCAAGCATGAAACCAGAACAACTCCTACAAATGCATAAACATAACATACATTCACAGCATATAAAGAACACTCACAGACATTCATTCAACACAGATAATATGCAAGAAAAACTGTTATTTATATTAAAATGGAAAATGCCTGTCTTTACAAGGTGTTCCTAAGCACAGCTTGTAATAAGGTCTCGGCTCTTCTCTATCTTACGCTCGCTATCACAAAATGAGATCTCACTCAATCTTTTACCTGAGGGGGCTCTTCGAGATCTTCCCTCCAAACCTCAACTACCCTGTTCAATTACATTCAATGGTTTTCTAGTCTGCAGATCGGATCTAGTTCTCAGCCTTTACAAACATTTAAAGGCCTATTTACTTCTATGCCTGTGTAGAGCACGACTTCCCATCTCAACAACTTAAGCAATTTAATTACATTTAATTTCAAATCAAAACGAGTGTTGTGCCTCTCTTCATCCTTAAATGCATGTTCTTGACGTGGTTGGATGACATGACATGATGCTCCTGCATCATACTCCTCGGCTGCAAAATTCATGAGCTCCTGCTCATGAGATTCCTCTCTCAGCTGTGGAAATCCTCCTGGATCCCAGATGAATTTCTGGAGTTGTTCATCTGCTCCATATCCCTACTGTTGTTGTTGCTACTGGTGTTGCTGCTTCTTCTTCCCCTCTTCTTCTTGGCTTCTCCTCACTGTTAGTTTCTGTTGACTCTACCATCAGCCTTCTGATCTTCTCGATCACTTCGTACAGCTGCTCCCGTGGCTGGCTCTACTCATGCAGTCTCCTCAGCTGCAAAAATTTTCTGTGATTGGGTAGATCACTGTGATCTCCCATGCCATCCTCTTCATCTTCTGTGGCCTCAACTTGCCACGCTGCTACAAAGTTCATCTCTACGGTCTTCTCTCGACTGACCTGTTGTTCAGTCACCTCCTCTAACAACTGATCTTCTGCCAGTTCTCTTGCTGGCCCTGGATTGTTCAGCCAATCCTCCAACATCTCCAACTCCATATCCCATGGAGTGAGTAATCTATCTGCCTTCTCTTCGGCTTCTTCTGCTGCCAACTTCAGTGCTGCAGCTTCCTCAACTTCCTGGTTGAAAGAGTTGAGACACTCCTCAGAATGCTCATTCTCTTTTTCTTCTTGGGCAGCTTCCCAAGTCTTCTCTAATTCTTCCCTGGCAGTCTCAGCTGGTTGTCCTGCTTCTGCAGTTGTTGCCTCTGCAACATAGATTTATGCCTCCTCTGGGCTATGTGTCAGGAATATCTGAATTCCTCCAATCATCAGAGGAATTGCCTTATCTTCCTCTTCTGTCAGCTGCATCTGCTGATCCATCCTTACCTCTGAGTTTATGAGACCCTCAGATAGTCTCATCTGCTCATCCCTACCCACCTGGAAATATAGGATTTTCCTGCTGCCCTCCTGGTAGTCTATGAGATCAAATGATCCCATCTCTATTCCCTTGCCCACCTGGAAATTTGGAAATTTTCTACAGCCCTCCTAGCCATCTATGAGATCCTACAGTGATCTCGATCCATTGCCCACCTGGCAATTTGAAATTCCCCAGCTGTCCTCATGACAGTCTGTGAGATCCCGCGGTGATCTCAGCTCTTTGCCCACCTGGAAATTGGGAATTTCTGGGTTGCCCTCCTAGCAGTCCTTGAGATCTTAAGTCGATCCCATTTCATCCTTACTACTGAGACTTCTCCCAGTCTCTGGTTTACATATCTGAACCCTTTTTTCTGGTCCGTTGAGGTTTTCAGCATGCCTCAACCATCCTCTTAACAGCCTATGCTGTCTCCTAGCCATCAACTCCTTGAATGGCCATTTTTCTTTTGCCTTCCTCATGGGCCATTCATACACCCACCTTGGCTTGGCTTTCTACTGCATCTGCAATGCAAGCTTTTCTATATCTACCCTTATATCAGTGATCTCTTCATCTATTTCTGCAAGCTTTTCTGCTTTGCTCTTCCTCCCAGCATGCCTACGGCCTTCAGTAGCCATGTTGTTGTCTCTGTCTATCCTCCTAGAAAATATGTTGCTCACTCCTGTAACCCCGAGTGTTTCAACTTCTTCCTACAGTCCTGCTGACTGTCTTCTTGATTGTTGCATGCCCACGAACAATCACCACAGAGTCTTCAACAACCCTCTCTTCCTTCTGCCTCGCTTCACCTAAAATATACAAGTGAAGTCCAGCTCTGATACCACTTGATGTGTATCAGAGTGCTCCTTTGTCTCCAACTTCCCTTGACTGAAATCTACAGACAAGATTGAGAGCTTTGATACCACTTGGTGCAGATGCAGATGCACTCACATCCACTCACAGGATCATTCAATCACTAAGTGATCCAGAGCGTCTCTTATGACTCCCTACTAGAATCAGCGTACAAAATCGGATCCACAGATCCTTCTTTTTACCCTCTCGGTCCTTTGCACTCCAACCATTGTCCTTTCCTCAACAGGAAAAATATAATTTTGGGTTTCGGGATTTATTAATTCCCGACGACAGGAATCCTCTGTCCTCTTGACCTCCCGATCACCAATTTTTCGATATGCCGAAACACCTCTATCAGCGACTAGCCCTCATGGATAATTCTTGTTCCACACGACCACTTCACGTATGACCGCAGCCATATGTCCTTCAAGATTTATTGACGCGAGAGCCCGATCTCTTGTCCTCTTGACTCTCAATCACCAATCCGCGAAATGCCGAATTGGTAATGCCTTAGCCCCACCTGGCTATGCTCCGGTCCAAGTGACCATCCTTCACATGACCAAGACCTTATTTCATGGTTTTGCAACCCAAGTGCTCGACCTCCTGTCCTCTAGACCCCTGAAGTGTCGATTCCCGAAACTCCAATATGATGGCTGCTTGGAAACCCCTTTCGGGATTTTACGTTTTGGGTTCTCCCGATGCGAGAATCCTCCTCATCATTGTTCCTTCGCACTCCTGACCTTTGATGTGCCGAAGTGATGTCAATCTCAGCCACGTGTCCCAAATGGATGGACGGCTCTGATGTGTTTCAGGATTTTCTCCCTGGAGATTCTCGATCTCCTCTCTTCAAGACTTTCGATATCCCGAATGTCGATGTCCAGATGCGCCAATGCCTTTCGAGACTTTCACCCTCCTATTCATGAAGTTTAAAACTCATGCAGCTCCTGTCAGATCCAACGGCTGATGGGTAATTGAGCCAATATCCGACGGTCCATATCCTTTCTCTTGTGCACTTCTCTATGCATTGCCTCCTGGACGTGAAATCTTCTCAACGGTTCAGGTCACTTTTCCTCAGCCTAATATGATGGTTGTTGTGCCTCCTTCCTGAGCATGCGCACACTTTCTTCCCAGACTTGGAAGAATTTTGTATTCTCCAAGGCCTCGACCTTTGCTTGTTTCTACGAGCTCTACGAACTCTTTGACTTGAGTCCTCCCGCGCGTATATGAAAACATTGTCCCTCCTGAGCTTTGGGAACTCTAAACTCTTCAAAGAGTTCTGCGGCTTCTGCACTCCTTGCAATTATGCTCTGTACACTGAAAGAACTAACCCTCCTGAGCTTTTCCTTTGAATCCTCAAGGGATTCTGCGACTTCTATGCCTCTATAGAGTCTTCACACACATAAAGCTCTATCCGTCCTGAGCTTCTCTTCTCTCCCAAAATCCTAAGGAAACAGTTCCTTCTCCTTTCTCCTCCTCCTAGAGAATGTGATGCCCTCCTAGCTATTCTTCTAATCAAGCAACCTCTTGTTGAGTCTTTCAGGGTATTCAATAACCCTGTGAAGGTCTCTTTCCTTGGACTCTTCTTCAAATTCAGAACTCAAAGAGTTATTTTCTCCTGTGCCTATCTGCACACCTACTCAATGCCCTCCTGGCAGAGCATTTTCTCACAGAACATCCAACAGTTCTATCTTTTGTGTCCTCCTTAAACCTTCTTAATTCCCACTTGGCAGAGCTCTCATAATTCTTAGTAATTATGGCTTCTATATGAACTCACAACAGAGTTCTTCTCAATGCATCACTATGCATATTCTTAATGCCCACTTGGCAGAGCTCTCAGGATCCTTAGTGATTCTGACTTCTAATGAACTCACAACCGATTCCTCCTTCTGTGCACTCCTTGCACTGGCTCAATGCCCTCCTGGAAAAGCTTTATAGAACTCAAGAAGAGTTTTTGTCTGCAACTGTGTTCTTCTCCACAACCTTGCCTCCTGAGGTGTTCAACAACCTCACAGGTCTTTCTCCCGAGTTGTTGCTTTCAACTTCTGTGCCCACCTGGCATGCCTCTGTCTGACTCTGTAGAGTTCAGAAATGCACCCTATGTGCATGGCTATCAGAACCCTCAGCATTCTGTCACACCCTCCTGGTGTGAAGCCCCAAAGACCTCTCAAGCCTGAAACCAGAACAACTCCTGCAAATGCATAAACATAACGTACATTCACAGCATATAAAGAACACTCACAAACATTCATTCAACACATATAATATGCACGAAAAACTGTTATTTATATTAAAATGGCAAATGTCTATCTTTACAAGGTGTTCCTGAGCACGGTCTGTAACAAGGTCTCGGCTCTTCTCTATCTCACGCTCTACTATTCTTGCGCTCGCTATCACAAAATGAGATCTCACTCGATCTTTTACCTGAGGGGGCTCTTCGAGCTCTTCCCTCCAAACCTCAACTACCCTATTCAATTACATTCAATGGTTTTCTAGTCCACAGATCGGATCTAGATCTCAGCCTTTACAAACATTTAAAGGCCTATTTACTTCTATGCCTGTGTAGAGCACGACTTCCCAGCTCAACAGCTTAAGCAATTTAATTACATTTAATTTCAAATCAAAACGAGTGATGTGCCTCTCTTTAGCCTTAAATGCATGCACTTGACGTGGTTGGTTGGCTAGCTGGCTGATGTGAGATTATGCTCCTGTATCACTTCATCAAAGGGTTGAGCATTTGGACATCTAAAATGAGGTGAGTCACTTTTTACTTTGATTCAATTTTAATTTTATGTAGAGAGATTTAAATATATTTTATTTATTTTTTTATCTTATGTTTCAGAAGTAAAAGTTGATTTGAGAGACAAATTCAATCCATAATAATAATTGTTACATCTTTTTTCTCTTCTTTACAATATGAGCACTCCACCACCTATTCCAAAAACTCACCCTAACAAGGGGAGGCCCCCCAAAATCACCCTAGAGATCCTTTACGATTATATGGAATCAGTAGAAAAAAAAAGAGAAGAGAGAGATGACAAAATCCAAATAGAATTAGAAACATTAAAAAAAAGGAGTGAAGAAAGAGACGTAAAACTCAAAATAGAGCTAGAGGCAATGATTGATAAAAAAATCAAAGATACCATTCAAACTCAAATAGAGGATAGATTCTTAGGCTTCAAGAATGAATTGCAAACAATGAAGGATAGAATTCAAGAAATGGAAAAACATAAACAATCAACCCAAGAAGGAGGGGTTGAAGGAAATCACAACTTGAGATATAGGATTAAAGAGCTAGAAGAAAAACTAACCAACAATTTGAACCTCAGTAATATGGAAAACAAATTAGATATCAAACCCATCAAAGAGGAAATGAATAAGCTAATCGAATTGGACCATGAGCGTAACAAAAGAGCCTTGAACCTCATAATTTTTGGTAGAAATGAACAACAAGAGGAGGATACACTAGCAATAGTAAAAGAAGAATTAAAAAATAAATCTCAAATTGATACAACTTACCTCATAGAAGCAAAGAGGCTAGGAAAAATAATTGATCACAAAGATAGGCTGATCTGTGTCAAAGTAAGTTGTACTGACCATAAATATAACATACTTAGTAAATCTCTGAGCTTAAAAGGGTCGGGAATATTTATAAATGAAGACCTCATTCCCAAAGACCAAGCTAAACTAAGGAAGGTACTTCAAAAGGTAAAAGAAGCTAGGAAAGAAGGAAAATGGGCAATAATTAGAAATCGAAAAGCTATTGTTAGGGATAGAGACTAGAAGGATAATAATAAATAGGAATTTGGGACACTTGGGATCCTTTTTTGGAATTGTCATGGCTTTCCATGGCGCAAAGGTCCTATGATAAGTTGGATCCCAAGTGGTATTGATATTATCTGTCTAGCTGAAACTTGGGAGCATGAGGAATCTAAGGTCCCTAACACGGAAGGATTTGTCTTGTGGTCGGCATGGAACAAAAAACCCCACTGTAGAGGGATAGGAGGCATAGCTTGTTACATTAGAAAAAGCATTTCTCCTCACATTCAACTTCATAAGATTGACCCTCTTAATCAATACATTTGGATAGAAATTTCAAACAACAATGCTAAGAAGATGTATATAGCAATTTGTTATTTTGCACCTATTAATTCTACTTTTTATAAGAAAAATAATCTAGATAAAAATTGTCCCTATAATAATTT
>ML806461.1:90256-107835 GCA_009831015.1 Picea engelmannii
ATATTAGATCTCATTTTCAAAATATTGATCACACTACCAACCTTCCTAACCTCTTAACTCAACAAAAGTATGGCAATCTTGGAAAGCTTCTCTTAATGCTTTTCGAGCACATAAACAAAATTCTAAAGAATCACAAGTAATCACTTACCCTCTTAAGGTCTGATAGACCAATTAGGTCTTAGTGGACGTTAATCATCATCATCATCATCATCATTTTGGTAGTATTTTGATTTTTTAATTATAATTTAAATAATTATTTTTTTAAATCTAAAAAGTAGAAAAATAGTTAGACAATTCTTATTTGAATTAGTCATATTTTTCCAGTTCTTATTAACAAAGAAAGAACCAACCACTTTATTTATAAAAATAGATAGAGGCTCCATAATTGTTAATATGTCATTGCATATAGTTGAAGAAATGCCAACTTAGAAGGTAAGAATTAGGAAAGAAAAAAAAGTCCAAATCTTTATCAAGAAAAAGACTTTTGTTATGATAAAAAAATTTCAATAAATTGCCAAACAATTCACAATTGTAGTAACAGGAGAGAAAAATGTCCTATGAAAAATTGTTGTGCTAAGACTAGAAACTAAGGTGCCTCGCAAGGCTAGAACCCAGAAAAATAAACCGTCTAAAGACAACAAAAATCCAACAAAACCTGTGAACATTGATTTCATCCAGAGCTGGGGCTTGGCTTTTTTTCCTTCTGAGGATGATTCGCAATGTACTTGGCTAGAGTCCCTGTGTCTAGAGTGGTTTGAAGGAGAGCACATAGGAGTGTCTCCAAGCGCTCCTCGCGGCGCTCCCAATGATCATCTTTTTTCAGCATCTTCGCCATGTCATGCTTGAATTTGACGACTGATTTATGGGTGATGTACAGAGAATTATGTAGTTTCATAAACCTGTCGCATCGAGCATAGGAGAGTGGGGCCAAAAGAGGAGGTGAAAGAGGTGGTGGAGCATCAAAATAAGAGTGTGGGGAGGCGAAAGAAGAGAGAGGGGAGGAGGAAGAAGTGAGGGGGGCGGTCGGGCTAGGGAGAGCGAATGGAGAGGACAGGTGGGAGGGAAGCTGGTGTAAGGGCGGTGGTTCTAGGTTGAGCTTAGGTGCAAAGCCAAGGGAATTTCCCATGTTATCAAACCATTCCACTCTGCATGCCCACAGGGAGGACAAGGGAGGGAGATCTGGAGTGGAGGCACAGTATGGAGTTTGAGGCAAGTTCTGAGAATATTTCCATCCTCGCCCTTGCGAGCCTCACCCCCGCAAGTTATACCACATCGCCCCTCGCTTATATTTTCCTCTCTGCCTTGGCATTGTGAAGGAAAACAGGAGAATAGGGATGAACACGAACCAAAGATGGAGAAAATTGTAGTTGAGGCTGCGAGGATCAAGGTCCGAGGTGTGAAAAATAGCAAAAGAAACCACAGGCGCGGAATAAAACCCATGGAGCTAGAGCTTGCAATGGGACTGGTTGGGAGTCCATCCCATCGCATTAACTTCATCATCGTCCTGGAGCGTCATCGCTATAACTGCAGTTGTGCGAGGGTGATAATGGGGGTATGCAACTCTAAAAATTGAATGCATGGCATTAAATGTTGGCCTTGGAGGGTGAGAGTGTGGTGTGCGGTGGCAAGACGTTGAGTGGGTTGAGGCCAGGTGTCCTCTCACTTTTTGAAGGGCATGATGTGCTCGGTGAAACCCCATTCGTGAGAAAATATTTTATATATTAATCATATTACTAAATGTATTTAAAAAAACTAATCTTGTAATTAATTATTTTTTTCAAAGTTGAAATAGAGGACATGGTCATTCTGGAGCATACCAACTACTATCCTTTCTCTTTACATTACAAGAAATTTAATCCAACCAAATTTCTCCAATAAGCATAAATTTGATTGGAAATACAATATTGTATTCAACACATTTTTTTATGAAGTGTGTAGTTAATTTATTATTGTCATTTGAAAGGTAATAGTTTTGGAAACTTTTCATTGTGGAAGGACTACATGAATATATACCCTTCTAACTAAAATTAAGGTCAACCCTTCAAATTTGTTCCTTCAAATCTGATCACTAGTTGGGTGGACTATGTTAGCACTATGTAAACTTCGTTAGACTGAGAAAACGAATGACAGAGGCAACCTACAAACCAACTTTGAAGCCATAAACTCTCCTTTCCGACCTGGAGAGGGATCTCTCTGAGACTTCGTCTTTGTACAGGGTATGTCTTTAAACTGTCGGCTAGATTTAACATTTTTGTGCAATATTTCTAGTTCTGTTGGTGAAAGAAAGAAAGACCTTGGGCTATGGAGTCAATTTAAGAAAATGATAGGAACAAATGACTTCGTGACTAAACTTGAGAGGATAAAGGCTAAGTAAGAAACAACCTTTCAGTTAAAAATCATTGTGTGTGACGAGGGAAGAACACATGAAGCAACTTGGAGAACCACTGGGGATGAATTCAGAGTTCACTTAGAAGAAACATAGTTGTCTAAATGGTGCAAATCTAGAGCACCGGGCAATGAGTTCTAGATTTGAAATCACATTTCGATTTAGACAAAATATAGATATGAATATAAAGAACACAGAAAAGCATGTACGCAAAGAGAGAGTACAATACATCAGACTGCTACCATTAGAATCTTTTCGTCAAAGCTTCATGACCTTTGCATTAAGTTTTAATCGAATTCAAAAGCTACATTCAATAGTCACGGTTTACATTGTTTTGCCAACCAACCTGTCTTACATTGAAAAGACAAACTATATAGGCAAGGGTATGTCACTCGGGCTACCCTGCGCTTTAACTACTATCCTTAGAAATTAGGTTCTGACTATTCTCTGCTAGATGAATTTTCGTATGGAACTTTACTAAAAATAGAAACTGACTGTACTTGATCACACAAATAACTGACGTCTTTGCCATGACAGTTCGATCATCAACAAGATTTCATCGTTGGAGGGTGATGTGTCAATGCTTTTACTTTGACATGATATCTAGACGATCAAGTTCTCTGTCAGACTCCTTCCACCTATTGTAACGGCTTTGACTTATGTCGCGTGATCATTTGTTGGAGCATGCATGTGGAGGGTAACCGTGGACTGTCACAGTTGTTTCCAAGATGACAACACTAGTTAAGGGGCAACTCCTTTCTTAAAACTATCATGTGTCCAACGTACGCCTATCCTTTGTAATATATGGGTCTCTAGCATGCACGTCGTATGGTTTCCACGCAAGTACCTGTCAGGGCCCCAACTTCTCGATCACAAACAGGCCATAGAGAGACAAAATCCACGCCACATTTGAGAATACAAAAATAGAGTCGGTTAATTATGCTTCTGCCCTCATCTATAGTTTTGATATCCAAAGCATTATTCTGAGAGACTAGTTGCGCCTTTTCAGATTCATTACTTGTCTTTGCAGATCTATGTTCCCTTTCATCCTCTTATGTGCACTAGCCAGATCTGCGCGAATGTTTCCTAGTGTCGATCAACATTCCTTGAATTTATTTGCATTTCTTTCTTCTGACATCATCTATCATTCGTGCAACTGGATGATTGTATCTTGCACTTCCCTAAGTTGCTTCTTGATCCAAGTCACGTTTCCCTCTCGACCTTGCGATGTTGATGACTCGAGGGTCTTTGCTGCTAATTGTTGTCTCAGCTCCCTATTCTCCTAGTACAACTCAACAATAGTGAGTTGTGCTTGCTTTAGCTGTTGTGACGGTTCACAGATATATGTGCCTTCAGTGTCTATCCTTCTCCTTCTGCCAGGACCCGACTCTTTGGGAAATACCTTTACCACTTACACATGTTTTGGTTCTGACATCCCTTCCCGACTCCA
Source organism: Picea engelmannii (assembly GCA_009831015.1). NCBI lineage: Eukaryota > Viridiplantae > Streptophyta > Pinopsida > Pinales > Pinaceae > Picea > Picea engelmannii. The sequence goes on from ML806461.1 coordinate 94,093, forward strand.
AGGGCCAAACGATCACTTGCTGACTTCAACCCATCCGTTGTTCAGTACCTGACCTCACATGCTTTGACACACAGATCCTGACTCGACTAAGACTGACTCTAACTGAAAAAATGATTGCGCTAACAACTGGCTCCAACGAGGATGTTATCCTCCCAGTGAGGTGGCAAAGAAAAGTAGACCAGGTGCCTAACCATTGGGCCTTATTCAACTTCCAGACTCTGAAACAATGCAAAAATAAAAAAATAACCTAGACTTTCTTGACATGGTTACGACCAGACTTAGCATAAGCTTAGGGCCTTCACTCCGAGCTTCAATTTTCTGCTGACACACTGACTCGAAATTCCTTCTTTGAAAAAAAAATGAAATGACTATTTAAAATGACATGAAAAACTAAACGGACCTTCTGCACCAGATAGTGTTTGAGGAACCTACCATTTACAGGCCCCCAACTAGTGGACTCTCCATTAAGTTATTCTAGAAGATATGCGTTGTTCCCGTGATACGTGTTGATTCTAAAAGGACCCGTCCAAATATGATCGAATTTTCCATGCTTTCTCTTGTCTTCGTTCCTCGCGTCCCACTTTAGCACCAGATCCTCCACCTGAAATTCCTCCTGTTTAGAGTGCTTGTCAAAAAAATTCTTCATCCTATCTTCGTGAAGTTGTGATCGGTTGTAAACCTGTTCTCTCATCTTCTACACGTGAATCAACTGATTTATCCTTCTCTTTGTGTCATCTAGCTCAACCTCTTTCTCTTGCAGCAACTCCCTGTTGGGAAATCCCAACGAGGTAGGGAAAATCGCGTCCGCGCCATATACCATTTGGAATGGCAACGTGGAGATGGAAATTTTGGCAGTGATTATGTTTTCCCATGGCACGTAAATGAGTTTCTTATGCCAGTCCTTCGTGTTGTCCTACATGAGTCTTTTAATGATCCTGGTTAGGATTTTATTTGACGATTTTGCTAACCCATTACCCTGTGGGTAATACATTGTAGAATGTCCTAGGGTTATATTGTAATCCTTGCAAAACTTCTCCATTTTCTTAGAATTAAATGTGGTCGTGTTATCTATGATGATCTTGATAGGGCACATGAACCTAGACAAGATGTTGGTCTCCAGAAACTGAATGATGACCGTGTCGGTAGCCTGCTTCATTGGAATTGCTTCAATCCATTTTGTAAAGTAATCTGTGGCCGTAAGTATCCATATGTGTTGCATCGAGGATGGTATATGAATATCTCCTATAAATTCCAGGCCCCATTGCATGAACGACACTTCGACCGAGATTGGTTTCAGCGGTAGTGGTTGCAACTTTCTCCTTCCATTGAAAATCTAGCACTCATGGGAACTGAAGACTTCTTTGTATACGTCTACGAAGATGTTGGGCCAATAGTAACCTTCCCTTAGAATTTTATGCACGGTGTTTTTCTATTAGTGATGTCCTCCGCAGTCACCTTTGTGGAATTCCCTGATAGCTCATTTTGCGTCATCCTCTAGTAAGAAACTCAATAATATCCCTCCCGAATCATTCAAATACAAGGAGTTATCCAAGATGGATAAATTAGTATCCTTCATCTTTAAGAATCTTTCCTTGGTCTTAATTAACCCTCAAGGAGCTTGCAGATTCTTCAACACATAAATGATGTCCATATACCAAGATGAATCAATGAACTTCTGAGACACCTGTGCGGTTGTTTCTTCCTGAGGATTCTCTAACAGATCAGCAATAAAGTTGATTCCCAGAATGTCGCAATTTGATTGCACCATCAGTTTTGCGAGGCCTTGACCCTTAATCAGATTTGTGGGATTGATTTTGAGGTTGTATTCTAGCATGACTGTGATCCACTTAACTCTTCTTACCTTAGGGTCAGGTTGAGTCAAAATTTCTTTGACTGAGTTGTTGCGAAGGTAAGCAATAACGTGGGAATGTAGTATGTAAGTTATGAAATCCTTTAGGGATTTCACTAAGGTGTATGCTTGTTTCTCCATAATGTCATAACTCAATAGGGAATCCCTCGGTGTCTTTCTGAAGTAAGCGATCGGATTTTCAAAGTTCTGATCATATTTCTGTAACAGTACGCCAACGATGGTATGCTCTCAAGCAAACGAGAACAAGATGAAGTCCTTCGTGAAGTCTGGGCTGGCCAATATGAGAGCTTTCTTCAGTGATACCTTAATATATTCAAACGATTTCCTGGCTTCAGAGTTCCATTTCATCTCATTTCCCTTTCTGAACATGCTTGTTATATGCTTTATAATTTCCGCCAGATTTGGGATGAACCTTCTCAAGAAATTCACCTTTCCCAGGAAGGACTGTACCTCCTTCTTTCTGCATGGAGCGATGATTTTCAGGATTCCTTCTACCCTACAAGGATCTATCTTTATACCCTCCTTCGAGATGATATGCCCCAACAGTTTCCCTTCTTGCATTCTGAAATGTGACTTTTTTGGATTCATTCATATGCCGAACCTCCTGCATTTCTGGAAGACCCTTTACAAATGCTCAAGGTGTTGTTCATCGGAGTCGGAATACACTATGATGTCATCCAGATAGATCATGATAAATTTGTCATTTTCCTCGGCAAATGTGATTTCCATCACCCTATGGAAGGTATCTCTAGCGTTCATCAGGCCGAAAGGCATCTTAGCATACATGAACGTCCCCCATGGTGTTGTGAAATTTGTCTTTTCCCAGTCATCTGGGTGTACCATGATCTGATTGTAACCTAAAAATCCATCTAGCATAGACATCTTATGGGACCCAACTACCTTCTGCAGAATATAGTCCATCTTAGGGAGCGAGTAGTTTTCCTTGAGGGATACTTTGTTCAAGTTTTGAAAATCCACGCAAAACCTTATTTCGCCACTCTTTTTCCTCATAGGCACCATGTTGGCAACCTATTTCGAAAACCTTAAAGAAACAATAATTTTGGCTTTGAAGAGTTTCTTTACCTCTTTTTCAATTAGCGACAGTAGCAGGGGATTTATTCGTCTTAGCTTTTGCTTGAAAGGTTTTTGGTCTTTTTTTAGAGGAAATATGTGTTGAATCACTTTAGTGTTGTAGACTTTCAAGTCATCATAGCTCCAAGAGAAAACATCGGGAAAATATTTCATGAGTTTTATGTAGTCCTATTTGACCTCCAGACTAAGCGTCTTGGATAATTTGATTATCCTCGGATCTTCCTAGGTCCCGATGTTTCAATCCTCAACATCCTCATCATTCACGATGATCTTGGGATTTCTGGCCACATCATTTTCATCAAACAACTTTTCCAGCAAAACCAACCCTTTGGGGATGATATTATTCTTTAGTTGCACTATGTCCCTCCCAGCTATCTAGTTCTAGAAAGGGTCATCGTTACTCCACGTAGCTACGCTTTCATCTTTGTTTCAACAACACTCGTCGTCAATGTTTACATTAGCAAACTCGTCACTCATTTGGAGAAATCTCTCCGCCTGTTTGTCATCCTCAAACAACTGCTAATACTTGATATTATCAAGCATTGTCGACCTGTGTTTGAATTTCATCTCATACTTTTTGTTGGGGAAAATGGGAATTTTAAAAATAGAAGCCTATGTGGCCAAGGCATCTACAATTTGATTCTTCCCCCTTAGGATCGCTGATAGATTATACTCCAAGAATTCTTCGAGGAGGTCCAGTACTAGGTTTATGTACGCCCTCAGTCTAGGGTGCTTGGATTGGTATATACCTTTCACTTGGTTTATAACAAGCTCAGAGTCTCCATGCACCGCTATCCTCTTTGTGCCCAACTCTTTCAAAACCCTCAGACCCAAAATCAATGCCTCGTACTCAACCATGTTATTTGTAAACTCGAAGGTGAGTTTGTATGAGCAGATTTTTGTGCCCACCTTGGGAGAATGTATCCATACATTGGCCCCTGCCCCTTCCTTGTTGACGATTTTGTCAAAGCTCATGTTCCACAACTCGTTCTTCGCATGGTTCCTCGGTTTTGCGCATTCTTCTTCTCGTCGCATGACTTTATCCTCGATATTCATGATGACCCTCGACTCTCCCTCTTCAAAGATCAAGTCATTGTAAAATATGGAGGAGTCAATCTCAGTGTCGACAGAGTAGATAGGGTGGTTATTCGGTTGCATATTACTACTCTCCATGTATTTCAGTAGTACTTCTCTGTACAATCGTCTCTCTTGGACGAATACAGGAATGGTGGCGTATGACATATACATCTGCAGGGTTCCCTTCAGATTCACGACCCATGACCTGGATAATAGCATGCCAAATTTAGGGGGTATATCGGCCACAACCACGTCTATAACCAGATTCTTAGAAAGGATTTGGGCCAACGACACAACCAAATCTTTGATTAGACCCAAACATTTCACTTTCCTTGAATCGAAAGAAAAAAGATCCTTATAGGGCCTGGTGATGTCCAAACCTAACTCGTTCATGATCACCTTGGGCATGAGATTGTGTGACGCACCCAAATCTAGCATGGTGTTGTGCAAATTCATGTCATGGACCTTGAGACTGACATAGAATGGGGTAACGTCCTCAGTATCGCCTGTTTCGTCCATGCACGAACCAAACAAAATGGCAAGGTGGTCATCCTGGACATTCAGGGTGTTAGGAGTTTATCCCATTTTTAGAATTTTAATAATATGATCCTTATATTATTCTTTCTTGATGAGCTCGTTGAAAGGGACAAAGATTTTAATCTTGGCCATTTTGTTCTCAAAGTTAAAAGGGGGGAGACTTCTTCCACCTCCTTGATGCATGTCTCTCGGCTTGTTTCTGGCACTTTCCTTCGAACCTCCTCCTTTGACTTTCCCTTTTTAGTCGCATCCTTGGTCGGGTTTTCTTTCTTCAGTCAGATTGTGGAAGGTGTGTCCGCCAAAGGTTCCCTTATGGGATTTGTCTGCTGAGGTTATGTAGGCACCTTTTTTCTCCTGAGGTTGTATTGCTTTTGGAACTGCATGATGGCATTGTGATAACCCTTCCTGAATTCCTCTGTTTCCCAAGACAGCGTGTCATCCATCTCCAACATAATATCATCATTTTCGCTCATGTATTGATCATTTTCTCCCTTCGTCAAGAACACGCATGCATCCTTGTTGTCGATGCAATGCATTTGATCTTGAATCATCTGATCAAAATCCTCATCTTCATAATTGTTTTGGAATGGGGGCCTTCTTTGCTGGTCACCTTGGTCTCTCTTTTCCCTCTGCCTGATCTGGAGGACCGGACCTCTTCTAAGGTTCTGATTTCTGGGTTGGAGGTCATGTTGTTCTCGGGTAGCGAGCTTCTTTCCCAAAGACATTCTTTACATTAGTTTCTCCATCGTCTTCATCTTCAAGTCTAACTTGTCCTCTGAGGGTCAAGAAGTCGGTGGTTGCGCATCTCCTTGGGGTTTCTTCCCACCTCTGTTGAAGCTTTGTTTAATCTTTCCCGACGCCATCAGGTTTACCTCGATTTCGATTGTGTCACTCATCATGGCATCTAAATTAGCATATCTTCTCTCCCTCAATAGTGAGGAGAAATCGATGTCAAAGGAGTCGGTGTATCGAAGTTGCGTAGCCCTGGGAGGCGACTATACATCGACGAGAATTAAGTTGTCGACCCTCATGAAATGGGCCGAGAAATCTTGCACCGTCTCCTCTGATGCTCTCTTCATATTGTTGTACTGTGTCAGTAGCCGCAAAGGATTCTTTTTGTCTCCCCATCTAGTAATGAAAGACGTTTCAAACATGACGAAGTCGGGAATGCTTGTTGCTAGGAGGGCCTTCAACTACTTTCTAACCTCCCCCGAAAGACTCTGGGTGAAAAACCTTGTCTTCGCATCTTCATCATCCACCTCTTCTAGATCAACGAAATAATTGAACCAATCAAGGTGCTTTTGGGTAGGGGCATTTCCTTTAGCGTCATATAGCTTGATCCTCTGGCTGTAGTTTTGGGGAAAATCATGCAGTTAGGCTGGCAGAGTAAGAGGGGAGAATTTGATGACCATTTCTCTAGGGGGGGTTGGGATTCGCGGGATGTTCTAAGCGGGATTTTCAGCTTGTGGTATTTTGTTTGGTATCAGAGATCGAAACCTCTTCTCATCGAAGACTATATCATCCAAGTTGGTTTATGATTTAGACCTGAACAAGGTTTTTTCGAACATAGTGTCAAAATCGAGGTATCCAATGCTCTACACTGTCCTTGGGTAAGGATAGGCTTCTATCCAAGTAATAGAATGGGTCTGGCACCTGCTCCCTTATCCTGCGCAAAAGTTTCTTGGGTCTACAAGGTTCGAGTCAAGATTGGCTCTGGTATAAATCATCTTCGACGCCATGGATTCTTATTCTCACTACTCTATGCTACTGGTCTCTTTAAATGGATTCGCCAGGGTAAAGGTTTCAACCAATATAGATGTTCAACCCACTGTTACTCCCAGGGGTCAAAACTATAGCTTTAGTCCTTCTCTTAGGGAAAATTTATTCAATTTCATCCACGACAACAACGCTAGAATGTTAGCACTCTGTCAACTTCATTCAGCTGAGAAAATGAATCACAAAGGCAACCTACAAACCAACTTTGAGGTCAAAAACTAGCCTTTCCGACCTGGAGAGGGCTCTCTCTAAGACTTCGTCTCTGTACAGGGTATGGCTTTGAACTGTCGGCTAGATTTAACACTTTTGTACAATATTTCTGGTTCTATTGGCGAAAGAAAGAAAGACCTTGGGCTATGGAGTCAATTAAAGAAAATGATAGAAACAAATGACTTAGTGACTGAACTTGAGAGGATAAAGGCTAAGTAAGCAACAACCTTTTAGTTAAAAATCATTGTGTGTGATGAGGGAAGAACACATGAAGCAACTTGGAGCACCACTGGGGATGAATTCGAAGTTCACTTAGAAGAAACACAGTCGTCTAAATGGAACGAATCTAGAGCACCGCGCGGTGAATTCTAGATTCGAAATCACGTTCCGATATAGACAAAATATAGATATAAATATAAAGAACACATGAAAGCACATATGCAAAGAGAGAGTACAATACATCAGACTACTACCATTAGAATCTTTTCGTCAAATCTTTAGGACCTTTGCATCAAATTTTAATCAAATTCAAAATCTACATTCAATAGTCACTATGTACACTGTTTTACCAACCAACCTTGCTTACATTGAAAAGATGAAATATATAGGCAAGGGTATGTCGCTCGGGCTACCCTGCACTCTAACTACTATCCCTAGAAATTAGGTTTTGACTATTCTCTGCTAGATGACTTTTTATATGACACTTTACTACAAATAGAAACTGATTGTACTTGATCAGAAAAATAACCAACATCTTTGCCACAACAGTTCGATCATCAACAAGATTTCATCGTTGGAGGGTGATGTGTCGATGCTTTTCCTTTGACAGGATATCTGGACGATCAAGTGCTCTGTCAAACTTCTACCACCTATTGTAACGGCTTTGATTTCTATCGTGCAATCATTTGTTGGAGCGTGCATGTGGCAGGTAACCACGAACTGTCGCAATTGTTTCCAAGATGACAACACCAGTTAAGGGGCAATGCCTTTCTTCAAACTATCATGTGTCCAACATACACCTTCCCTTTGTAATAGATGAGTCTCCAGCATGTGCGTCGTATGCTTGTTGTGCGGGTACCTGTCAGGGCATCGTCTTCCTGTTAGGAAACAGACCACGGGGAGACAAAATCGATGCCACGTTTGAGAAGACAAAAATGGAGTCAATTAATTATGCTTCTAGCCTCGTCTGCAGTTTTAATATCTGAAGCGTTCTTCTGAGAAACCAGTTGCACATTTTCAGATTCATTACTTGTCTTTGCAGAACCATGTTCCCTTTCAGCCTATTTTGCGTGTTGGCCAGAGCCGCGCGAACGTTTCCCAGCGTCGGTCCGTATTCCTTGAAGTTCTTTGCATTTCTTTCTTCTGACATCCTCTCTGCTTCGCGCAGCTGGATGATTTTATCTTGTGCTTCCCTGAGTTGCTTCTTGAGCCAAGTCATGTTTCCCTCTCAGCCCTGTGATGTTGATGCCTCGAGGGTCTTTTCTATTAATTTTTGTCTCAGCTCCCTGTTCTCCTGGTACAAATCAACAATAGTGAGTTGCGCTTTCTTTAACTGCTGCGATGGTTCACGAATATCCGTGCCTTCAGTGTCTGTCCTTCTCCTTCTGCCAGGATTCGACTCTTTCGGAAATACCTTTACCACTTACACATGTTTTGGTTTTGACATCCCTTCCCGACTCGAAGGGCCAACCAACCACTTGCTGACTTCGACCCATTCGTTGTTCGGTACCTGACCTCACACACTTTGACACACTGACCCTAACTCTACTAAGACTGACTCTAATTGAAAAAAGGATGGTGCTAACGGATTGTATAGGTTCAACTTCCATACTCTATTTTTAGTTGATTTCCATGGATGAAAGAATATATTGTACCGATATTTGAAGCCGAAGTTGAGTAGGGGCTAATTTTCTATGGTTTTTCCCAAAAAGATTCACCAATTTCCATTTTTTCTAAAAATGATTGGCCCAAATTTCATAGTATAAAATCATTTTGCCTTAAAAAACACCACAATTTTATATCAACTATATAAAATCCTTAGAAATTTGAATATTTTTACAAAACTATGGCCAAACATTTTACATTTTGCATATTAAGAACTCTTAGGATTAACCCAGGTTTCTACATTTTAATATAAATTTCCATCCTTAAAATGATTCTTATTTCAACATTTTTTTAATAATTATAATGGATTAACTAACACAATACCATATTATTGACTACTATTTAATTTAGTGGGCAACCATTCCATTGTGGTAGTCTAAATGTTTTAAGTTTTGGCTCTTTTCCAGTGATATTTTCAAAATTTGGTGAAAAATTGTTGGATAGATTTGAGTGGTCAAGTTTGTATGATCTAAGGGTCTAGAGTATTTTTCAGCCAGCTGAATCCGTTTATGCATTCAGAAATTCCATTTAAATAACAAAACATTGTGATTTCATTAAGATTTATATCATTGAAATCCCACTAAAAAAAATCCAAAACATAGATTAGATATGCTCTTGAAATGAATTGTGATACTCAAGTATCAATGCTTTCTGCAACAAAGTTTTAACTAACACAATACCATATTATTGACTACTATTTAATTTAGTGGACAACCATTCCATTATGGTAGTCTAAATGTTTGAAGTTTTGGCTCTTTTCTGGGGATATTTCCAAAATTTGGTGAAAAAATGTTGGATAGATTTGAGTGGTTAAGACTGAATGATCTAAGTTTCCCTAGAATTTTTCAGCTAACTGAATCTATTTATACATTCAGAAATGACATTTAAATAACAAAACATTGTGATTTCATCCAAATTTATATCACTGAATTCTCACTAAAACAATCCAAAAAACATAGATTAGATATGCTATTGAAATGAATTGTGATACTCAAGTATCAATGCTTTCTGAAACAAAGTTTATATCAAAATTATCAAATTCGAATTGGATTTGATTAACAAAAAGTCGATTGAAAATTATTGGATTTCAAAAAATGTTCACCAAAATTTTTCACTATTCGCTATATTCAAAGGCTCCTGGCTCTTGTACAACCCGTGATATGTTACTTCGTCAGTACAGTTTCCTAAAATTTGTCACTATTTACTATATACAAAGTCACCTGCACAATCCATTATATTTTATTCTATTTAGTGGCATTCAATGCAAACAAACCATCTTCAAAAGAAAAAAGATTTCTCAGATATTTTCTGAGCAGTAATATTCTTGCAAATGTGATACAAAACTATTAAAACAGTCTTTCATTCAATGCAAACAAAACATCTTCAAAAGCAAAAAAATCCTCAGATATTTTCTCTACAGTAACAATTCTTGCCAATCTAAATTAGTTGTGATCCCTCTACGACAGAGAACTTTGTATTCGACACGGGGCAGCACTTATTATTGCGAATCTTCTAGATGGATAAAATGACAGGACGACAATATAACTGTGGAATTTGATTGAGATATTATACTTAATTACAGAGTTGTATTTATTTTAAAATAGAAGGAAGTTCTCTATCAAGGTAGGTTAAATTTACTTATGATATTAGTAGATTTTTCTTTATTTTATAAAAAAATTATTAATTTCAATTTTTTTTTTTTTAATGATTGACTTAAATTTTATTCTAATAATTGTCAAATTTTTCTAGAAAATATATAAAATCCTTTGAATATTTTTACAAAAATATCATTAAGTATTTTGTGGTTGAAATTTTATTAATAAGATTTGCCAAAATTTCTACACTTTACAATAAATATGAATTCTTAAAATTTTCCTTGTTACAAATAGGAATTCCTAAAAGATATGGCCATCATAAATGTCCCTTAGAATGACCTCCATCGTAGATTGTTATTCCTTCTTCTACCAATGTTCATTATGTGATACACCCTCTTCTAACACCACCTTCATTTTAAGAGCTTGGAAGACATGTCCAAGAACATTCTTTTCTAGATATTTCCACCAAGCTATATGTTGCCAAACACATCTCCTCTTCCTTAGAATAAAAAAAACATGTGATTTTGATTCTAGTGGCTTTGTTCCCTCTATCATTGTTCATTATGTGATACACCCTCTTCTAACACCACCTACATGTTCATGAACATTCTTTTCTAGATTTTTTCACCAAGCTATATGTTTCCAAGAACACCTCTCTTAAAGTTGATTATATGTTTACAAGAACACCTCTCTTAAAGTTGATTGTACCTACCAAGTGATACCCCTAAAGTCATCTTAAATTTGTGTGCACTTTATATGATTTCTTATTTATTTCATTATGTTCAATTCTATAAACTTTGGATAGTTTTTTTGTTATGCTTTGTAAAATTTGTTTTGGATGACTGCTAAACATAACAACCTATTAGCATTAAATTTTTTATTGGTATTATAATCCCAACATATGTTTTCACTACTTTTATTTTATTCTCATCCCTTAGTTCAAGACTTTCTTCTAAGTGTCACCTTTAAAGTCATAATAACCTATTAGCATTAAAATTTTTATTGGTATTATAATCCCAACATATGTTTTCACTACTTTTGTTTTATTCTCATCCCCTAGTTCAAGAATTCCTAAGTGTCAACCTTAAAGTCAGTGAACCTGGAGTACACTGGGAAACAACCTACAGTTATTATACCCAGCCCAACAGATAGATAGAAGCTGTTCCACCTCCAGTTCTAATACCCAGTTGCTCCCATCAGATAGAAGCTTTTAAACCTCCAGTTCTAACACCGCTCCCAACAGATAGAAGCTTTTAAATTGAATTAAAAACTAGCTGTTCCCAATTCAAATATGTACTGCTCATGAGTGGGTATATATTGAACATGTTCTCTATTCACCCAGTTAGTCATAGTGGATACTCATGCTGCTGTTAACCTTGAGTATTTGTGTGCATTTTATATGATTTCTTGTTTATTTAATTATGTTCAATTCTATAAACCTTGGATAGTTTTTGGTTATGCTTTGTAAATTTTGTTTTGGATGACTGCTAAACATAACAACATATTAGCATTAAAGTTTTTTTTTCATATTGGTATTTTAATCTTAACATATGTTTTCATTACTTTTGTTTTATTCTCATCCCCTAGTTAAAGACTTTTTATGATTTTTTAATGTGTTAAAGACTTTTTATGATTTTTTATGTGTTGGTCTATGGAATGAAATGTTTATTAAGCATTACTTTTTCCATTTCCTATCAAATAGGTGAAAATAGGTAACCTACCAAAGTTAAATGTTATTATTCCATATATGATGACAATCTTACATCCCCTTTCTTGAGTAGATAAACCACTTAGATGTAAACCACTTAGATGTAGCATTGAAATCTAGGTTTCTTGTTTCCTTGCCTTCTACATCACTTGAAATTTTAAACCACCTTTATTTTTGGCACTAAGTTTTTTTAGCATCCAAATGACATCATCTTCTCTATAATTTACCATAGAGATTTGAAGTGAAGTGGGGACAATAGTTCTTAAATTTATTATTAGAGTGAGTTGTTATGCTTTGTTACATCCCCAAATGGATGAATGGAATTCAATAGACACAAGAAACACATAAATGCAGCATGATTCACTTTACCACACACCCATCTCTCACGAAGTCTTATCATAAGCCTTCCTTTAAGATAGCCTTTCAATTGATCATCCTTCCCTTGCACTCGCTAGTCTCTATATTTATGAATATCAACCCTGTGCTAGTTTCTATATTTATGAATATCAACAGTAAGAACCATTGGACTTTAATCTATCATTTAATATATATATATATATATATATATATATATATATATATAACCAATTAATTTTTCTCTTTTCAAACATCCATAAACATCCATAAAGTTCTACCTTTTGGGTGATTTTGGCCAGAATCAGAGCATGTAAATCTGAACAAAAACATTATTTTTTATTGTTTAAATTGCATGCATGATTAAAAACCCCTGGACACTCCAGATGTTACACCCATGTTTCCCCCAACTTGTAATTAATCATTAATTAGGATTATCATGCTGTGGCATGGGAACAATGTAAATGTATTGTTGTTTAATTGACAATAACTGACTGTGGGGGTGAAGCCTTGAAGTACTAGCCATGATATCACTAGAGGAAAGAGTGAGGAGATTGTAGAGAGGGTTCATTAGTTCAAATGGCCCAAATTCCCTTTGTTGAGATAATGAGCCTCGTTGGATCCCAAGGAGAGAAATCAATTAATGAAAAAGGACTAGTGGTTGAGCAATCAACCACCCCCATGAATGGAAGCATGGTATGAAGAAGAAGGACATCCCGAAGTACCACAGGGTCCTGTAGACCCAGACTGACCTGAGTTTCCCTTCTGACTGAAGGAACATGATAGGAGGGATGTGCGTACAAGGCATGAAAAAGAATGGATAGAACAAGGATAGTTAGAGAGGAGAACATGGGGGAGCTCTTCAATGAACAATGAACATAAGTCCGCGAGCTTGATGTTGGGTGAGCATATGATAAACCTCGCCAAGGCCATGACAGAGAAAGAGATCTTTGAAAGTTTGCAGAGAACAGAACTCAAGCAGAAGCTGAAACAGAGAAAGAATCCCTGAGAAAATATGAGAGTTCCCTGGTAATATCATGGCTTAGCATGGGGGTGGCCAGAGCACTAAGATTGAATGCCTTTGAGCCTATGGTTGGGTGGAAAGGAGCACTGTAGTGTACCAATTGCTCTGATACCAATTTGTAGTGTACCAATTTCTCTGATGTCAATTTGTAGTGTACCCTTACACTACCCAGGTTCACCCAACCTCTCATATCATCATTCATTACATGGATGTAAAAACAAATGCATTTAACCAGAATTAAACACATAAAACTCGGAGTAAGATATATGGATACTTCTATAATTAATGTTCCATAGCATTCATCATTAATTCATTGACACAGCGGAAAACATGATACAAAACAGCAGAGTCATGTCAAATGTATTAAAACATAGTTCAGATTACTTATCTTTGATCAGCTGGAGAAATCACCAACCAAGTGCAGGCCTTCCACGAACCTCCCAGCCATAGACCACACTGTTCATCAACTCAATAGTGGGTCACCCCCGAGCTGGGACCGAGCTCCACCCCAAGGCAAGGAATCTAGACTCAGGCTGAGGTTAAAGGGAAGACGACACAGAAATATCTGGAAGGATTCTTCCCAAAGATGCCATCTTACGCCCACTACTACTAGACC
>ML806462.1:0-24386 GCA_009831015.1 Picea engelmannii
AAAATCAAGAAGGAATATTTAAATAATAAAGTATTGGAGAACTTTCTATTCATGGGAAGTGGTTAACCCTAAAATAAGGAAAATAGTTTAAGTGACCTAGAAATGGGTTAAGTAACCTAAAAATGGGTTAAGTGACCTAGAAGATGAAAGTATAAATAAGAACCTAGGATCTCTTGTAAAATGCACATTTGATGAGAATCCTTTTTGTGGATCAATGGAGAGCTTCTTGTGAATAACTTTTGGAGTATTGATGAAGAGATTCTTGTGAGAGAATCTTATTGATGTGGATATCTTGAGCATGATTGAAGATCTATTCTGAGGAAACGAGCGAGAGGAGGATCTCATGGATGCATCAAAATTTCGGCAATGTTGGAGATCTTGACGGAAAAATTCTCGGATTCACAGAAAACCCTATTTTCTGATGCCCATGCGGGTTGTCTGTGTATAGGGTGTGTGTACATGCGAGTTGGTTGTGTATAGGGTGAGTGTACACATGGGCTGACTGTGTACAGGGAGCATGGAGTGGACAAAATCATAGATATTTGTGTTTGAGTTGGTGCCAAGCTCTTGGATGATGAGGTAGGTTCCATATCTGCATTCTATGGCCTCAGATCTATCACTGAGACATTGGTATGGTTACATTATTGTCTTGATGGATACTATTGTTTGATGTGTTGTGAATGCTTGGGGCATTCTTGGTATGGATTCTTTGATGTGGTTTAGTTTGGTCGATTTGGTTGATGGAGTGAGCAACACTCTTGTGATTCAGTAGTGACATGATTGCTATGGTATGATAGTTGTTTATACATGGTTGAGATAGCATTCAAATTGATTTGTTGTGGAGCATGAGCAAGCTATTGGAGAGCTTGGATATGTTGTGACTGGCTGTGAGTCAGTTTGGACAGTGGAAGACATAAGAGAAAGTGATTGCAGGTTGTAGAGGATCTGAGCATGTGAAGCAAAGCAAAGCCCTAGTTGCTCAGAAGCATATGCTTGTTGCATTATACACTGGCCACGTGCACATGCGGGTTGTAGTGAGCTAGGGCGCATGCACATGCGGGTTGCACTACTGACAGGTCGCGTACCTGTTGAAAGATTGATATCTATTGAGTATTGTTGCCTCATCTCAGTTGGTGTTGAGGGTGTAAGTTGAGTCTTGCATTATAGAGCAGGTGCTCTTAGAGATTTGTACTCTATTCAGTTGTTGCTGATAAACTCCAAGGATTGTAGTCCATAATAAAAAGAAAATTGTACATACATCTTGTGTTATTTGTGTTCATTGTGGTGATGACATGTTGATGATATATTGTTGATATATGTTGTTGATGTGTGCTCACATCTAACTAGTTATAAATAACAACAATGGGTAATGAGTAAATGTTGAATGCTAATTGATGAGTTTTTGTGCAAGAGGGAAGTTTTGGGAAAAAGAGCCCCACACTCATTCACCCCCACCTCTAAGTGTGGTAGGTGTGTCCAACACCTACTTATATGGTTTTTAGTGCTCTTTGTTATTATTTTATTCATAGGGTTTGGTGTGAAAGGTATAAATGGAGGATCATTTCATTTTCTAGAGGCATGGTTGGAATATTTTTAGTTCCCCTCCAAGCATTTAGCTTAATATATTTGGGAGATCAAAAGGACATGTTCAATGTGAGGTTTTCTTGTATTTTTTTATTCTTTTCATGGATGATTAGGGTTTTTTGTAATAATTTCCATGGGTTTACAACTAAAATAATATTTATAGAAGGGAAATTTTGTCACAAAATAAGAAATTAGGGTTGAGGTTGTAAACCCTCCCTAATCCTTTATGAAATATTTAATTATTGAAGGAATGTACTACTATCATTTCTATTTTTCAAAGAGGCATGTTGTTGCCTTATTTATTTATTGGTTGCATGTCATTGTTGGTTGTAATTCCATAGTTATGATGGTGCATCTTGTTTAATGACTCTCACTTTATTCTTGCATAATCTAAAAATATATTTTGGATTAATAATGACACATCAATTATCATGGATTAATTACATCTTATTTTTCATATTCTCTGATGCAAGAGCATCGCTCCACCTCAGCATGCATCAGTCTAATTTCACGCATGGTGCACATTCAAGAAAGGGAGAGGCATCGCCCTCTCATTTTTCCTCGAGAATCAAAGGCGTGATCCAGACAATTAATTATGACAAGATGGAAGAGCCAAGTTGTGCCTTCGCACAAGATGGAGATAATTTTGTCATTAAGTGGTTTACGGTAGGAGGGATCTGCATCTGATTTGGAGCATATTTCCATCATTGTAATTTTCCCATTAGATAGGCGTTTTGAATGGTGATTTGACACCACTAGTTTATCTTACGAGGGAAGATCGTTGAGCCCCTCTTCTATAAATCTTAGTATTGTTGCAAAGTAGATAGGTTGGGTTGTAACGAGAGAGAGAAGACTCAGTCATAGTCTGGACTCAAACGATTGTAACTTGACATTCCACCATTAATAAAAAAATTATAGTTTTTCCTATTTTAAATTTCTGTGTAATGGATGTTGTGTTATGAATGTCGTTTGCATGCATTTGAATTGTAGATGAATGTTAGAAATTGTCTGCAGGGATAGAGATACAGTTGTATATCCACGAGTGTTTTGAGTTAAGTCTGGTTCTCTAGGCTAAGTGCAAGGAGTGTGTGATAGAGAGAGGAAACTATGTGAGCCGACGCAAGGAGTGCGTATTTGAACTCAGTGGAGTCAGAGGAGAGACTGCTAGGAGGGCATACCACGATAATTCACAGACTTGGGAGGAAATTTCAAGGTGGTTAAGTACCTTGGAAATAAATACTGTGTGGAAGGAAGCACAATGTAGAGTTGTTGAACACTTTGAAACACTCTTCCAGGAGGGCATCGAGCTAGTGTGAGCATGCAAAAGGGAAACATGATTGGAAGTGTTGTTATCCTTAAGAGAATATCATAATTACTGAACATTGTGAGGAAGGAATGCTTTGCAAGAGTGCATCGAAAAAGGAAAGAAGATGTCTTAAAACCTTCCATAAGGCTAAGGGAGAATTCATCGAAGAACTGAGCCAAGTGCAAGGAGTGCGCCAAAGGTATTGTAAGTTCATATTACAAAGATGAGGAGGAGGGCGTCAAGTTTCCAGGAGGGAAAGAAGAAGTCCATTGAAGGACCCACATCAACCAGGAACCTTGGAGGTTTTCAAGCCGGGCAAAGTCGTGGAAGAGTTTGCACAGAAATTTGCAAGGAGTGCGGAAGGAGTTCAAGAATAGCTTAAGTCTCAAAGGGGAAATTTGCGCTAAGTGTACAAAGGAGTCGAGGATTTTCCGAAGTATCGAAGGCAGAGAAATCATCCATCGTCAAGGAGGAGACAGGTGGCAGACGATCGAGAGGTTTGGGAGCAGGAAATTCAAAAGGTTTGCCGAGAGAAAACAAGGGTCTTCGCGAAGTTGTGAAGAGCAATTTGAATCTAGATCGTTAGATCTGGAAGGATATGTGTCAGAGATCCATGTAATTCGGAGGAAGAACCCTTCAAATAAAAATCAAGAGGAGGATACATGAAGTGCTGGGGAAGCTAAAGCAATCCTAACCGTCCATCGAGATAGGAAACGTGGCAAGAGATCAGCACTTCGATGAATCACAAATCGAGAGAAGTAGAGTTGGGAGAAGGGAGGACTCACGAAGTTTGAAATCGTGATTTGATCATAGACATTGATCACAAGGAGGACGTGGACCATAGATCTGGTCCCGAAGAATTCGTCGATTCGGGAATCGGGGAAAAGGGAGTAAGTAGCCATGAAAGTTCCGAAGCATCGAGTCATGAAGGGAGTTGGCCCATGGTCATAATATATTGTCACATCAAGGAGGAATCCTATCATAGGGAGCTAGCAGAGTTGGCATCAAGAGTTGAAAATCACTAAGGAGAGGGTCCGTGGGTGCTACACAACCCGCGTTGAGAAACTAAAGGGAATGTGTCAAGTTAAATCGGTTCCATATGGAGCCATACAAACCATTTGGTTCGGTGACTTGAATTATCTTTGACCAAGATATCGATCCTCCCCTAAGGAGGGAGAGGAGAGAGGATTAGGGGGGGTAGGCCATCAAGTGGTATCGAGGATAATTTTGTCTATAGATCGTAGGAAAAGGGGATATAAGAGCTAATGCAGAATTGACTTCTGTAGGCAAGGGAGGCAGAGCGTGATACTTTGTTGAAGCTGTTGCAAGGCGTGCAATGGATGATAACCATTCTTTATGTGTAGAAAAATTTCCTTGGAAAGGTCTATTGTATAGAAAACATGGCGAATTTTCCCCAAAACAGATGAAAAACAACCAGGTGGGTTGTAGATGAATAAATATGGCCATTGAAGGTCATAAACATGGTTGAGGAGAAGTCCATTCGCAGAGGAGAAAAGTGGAGATGGACAAGGAGCTCAGTGAAATCCGAGCACAGATGGAGAAGCTAGCATTCAAAATGAAATAGAAGGAAAAGATACGCTGGAGGTATGAATGGACTTTGAAGAGGACAACTAAATGGCATGTTCAGAAGTTGTTGGCTAGAGGGGAGAAAAATATGGTAAAAATATGGCTGAGGTATGCTGAAAACATCAGTGAAAAAGGAAAGAGATATGGCAGGAGTCTTGTAGGTTGTCAGGTGGGAAATGAGGAGGGATCAGTGGATCTCGTAGACTGCTAGGTGGGCAGAGGAGACATCCCATATTTTTGGGTGGGAAAGAGAGAATATATGAGCTCAGTTGAGAATTCATGTCAGCAGAGGGAGTTGACAGATGAGACAGAGGCAGAGGAAAGACTTTGCTCAAGTGAAGATTCACGCAGAACTATGAATTGTGTGAATGAAGATGATGAGAAGTTGTAAACTTCCACCATCAAGGAGAAGGGTCAGAGGATCATCCTGATCATTGGGAGATTCGATATATTCCTACCAAGTGGCCAAGGAGAGGCTAGCATAGATATTGCATATGCAACAGAAGGACAACAAGTCGAGATTGTCGAGGAGAAAAAGGAACAAATAATGAAGTCTGTCCCAACCGGAGAGGAATGCCCAGTTGAGTCACTCACTCAGTGGGAATTAGAGTTAAAGGCACTAGAGGATTAGTTACACCATCCATAACCATAAGGTGGATGCCATAAGATATCCATGCCAGAGGAGACACTCCAGCATGAGTTGCAGTTGGAGGAAGCTGGACAGGAACCAGCCAAAGAAATGATAGCAAGAAATCTATTAGGAGGAGAATCTAAGAAGTAGCTCAGTGATGAGAAGTATGCAAGAGTGGAAGTTGCAGTTGAGTGGAAATATAAGGCCACAATATATAAAGAAGGCAACATGGGAGATCGATGTGATTTACTCAGAGACAAGGAATAAGTGCAACGAGCTAGTCTGCAAAATCAAATCCATTCAACGGAGCAGCTGAAAGAGGTGGCTTAGAAGATAAGGAAGTTGATGTTAGGATCAACAGAAGAAGTGATAAACATGAGGAAGATGGACATAAATGAATCTGTATGAGCAATGGGGATGATGCAGGAGCAGAATCAACGAAGCAGAGGAGCCGAGAGACAGCTCCAGAAGAAAGTTTGGGATCTAGGAGGATTTCAACCATGTTGGAAATATCATGAGTAGGAGCTCATGATTTTCATAGATGTGGAGTATGATGCAGGAGAATCACTCCACCTCAACACGTTCCAGTCTAATTTCATGCATGGTGTGCATTCAAGAAAAGGAGAGGCATCACCCTCTCATTTTTCCTCGAGAATCAAAGGCGTGATCCAGGAAATTAATGATGACAACCTGGAAGAGCCAATTTATTCCTTTTCACAAGATGGAGATAAGGTCCCCATTAAGTGGTTGACGGTAGGAGGGATATGTATCCGATTTGGAGTAGATTTCCATCATTGTAATTTTCCCATTAGATAGGCGTTTTGAACGGTGATTTGACACCACTAGTTTATCTTGCGAGGGAAGCTCATCAAGCCACTCTTGTATAAATCTTAGTATTGTTGAAAAGTAGAGAGGTTGGGTTGTAAGGAGAGAGCATATACTCAGTCGCATTTTGGACTCAAACGATTGTAGCTTGACATTCCACCATTAATAGAAAATGCCAATTTTTCCTGTTTTAAATTTCTGTGTAATGGATGATGTGTTATGAATGTCGTTTACATGCATTTGAATTGTAGATGAATGTTAGAAATCATCTGCAGGAATAGAGATATATTTTTCTATATGCAAGTGTGTTGAGTTAAGTATGGTTCTCTAGGCTAAGTGAAAGGAGTGCACGACAGAGAGAGGAAACTCTGTGAGCCGAAGCAAGGAGTGTGTATCTGAACTTAGTGGAGTCAGAAGAGAGACTACCAGGAGGGCATACCAGGATAATTCACATACTTGGGAGGAAATTTCAAGGTGGTTAAGTACCTTGGAAATAAAGATTGTGTGGAAGGAAGCATAGTTCAGAGTTGTTGAACACTTTGAAACACTCTGCCATGAGGGCATCAAGCTAGTGTGAGCATGCACAAGGAAAACATGACTAGAAGTTTTTTTACCCTTAAGAGAATCCCAGAATTATTGAACATTCTTAGGAAGGAAGGATTTGCAAGAGTGCATCGACAAATGAAAGGAGATGCCTTAAAACCTTCCATAAGGCTAAGGGAGAAGTTGTCGAAGAACTGATCCAAGTGCAAGGAGTGCGCCAAAGGTATTGTAAGTTCATATTACAAAGATTAGGAGGAGGGATTCAAGTTGCTAGGAGGGAAAAAAGAAGTCCACTGAAGGACACTGAGGAACTAGGAACCTTGGAGGTTTTCAAGTTGGGAAAAGTCACAAAAGAGTCTGCGCAGAACTCTGCAAGGAGTGAAGAAGGAGTTCGAGAACAACTTAAGTCTTGAAGGGGAAATTTGTGCTAAGTGTGCAAAGGAGTCGTAGATTTTTCAAAGTCCTGAAGACAAAGAAATCATCCATCGTCGAGGAGGATACAGGTGGTAGAAGATCGAGAGGTTCGGGAGCAGGAAATTTAGGAGGTTTGTCGAGAGAAAACAAGGGTCTGCGCGGATTTGCGAAGAGAGATTTGAATCCAGGTCATTAGATCTAGAAGGATACATGGCAGATATCTACGTAATTCGAAGGAAGAACCCTTCAGAGAAAAATCAAGAGGAGAATACTCGAAGCATTGGGGAAGCTAAAGAAATCCTTGCCATCCATAGAGATAGGATGCATGGCGAGAGACCAACACTTCGTTGAATCGCAAATCGGGAGAAGCAGAGTTGGGAGAAGGGAGGACTCGCGAAGTCTGAACTCATGATTTGATCACAACCGTTGATCGCAAAGAGGGTGTGGACCGTATATCTGGTCTCGAATAATTCACCGATTCGGGAATTGGGGAAAAGGGAGTAAGAAGCTCGTGAAATTTCCGAAGCACAGAGTCGTGAAGGGAGCTGGCCCATAGTCATAGTTCATGGTCATGTCAAAGAGGAATCCTAGCACAAGGAGCTAGCAACATTGGCGTCAAGAGTTGAAAAGCACTAAGGAGAGGGTCTGTGGGTGCCACACAACCTACACCGAGAAATTAAAGGGCCTATGTCAAATTAAATTGGTTCCATCTGGAGCCCGACAAACCATTCGGTTATGTGACTTGAACGATCCTAAACTGGGAGGTCGAGTAGCCCCTCAGGAGGGAGAGGAGAGAGGATAAGGGGGGGGTAGGCCATCATTATCTTGTTATTTGATCTTAACTCCATTTCCCAATTGTATAGACTGGGTCTTGGTAAAATCTATTGTCCCTTTTATTCTAAATAAAATCTAAAAAAAGTATTTTCTATGGTTTCCCCCTTGTGCCGGAAAAGAACTAGTCTAAAGCAAGAAGAAAAATTATTGTGGTTACATTCGACAATCTCCTAAGTGCTAGTAGGGTTCAATTTGTTAAAGTAAATTTTAACATTTGAAGCATAGGTTTGGGAGGTAAAAACTTTTACTTATGGAGGAGTGGAAAAGAAAGGATCAAAATCCTCACACAAAATGTTTCATTTTCTGGAAAGTTCTAGTGGATGCCTTCCGTATTATAGGATTATGACTAGTGTGGGAGGTAGTCACTAGAAGGAAAATAAGGTTCAAGGGAAATACCTAGGTAATGGTGAAGGATAATTATAACTTGTCAAAGGAATTGTTTCATAGCCTTCATGATCAAAATATTAATTTCATGTGTGGTGCATCCTCTAAGGTTCAATCCAATGCTTGGAGAAAGAGATAGAAATAAAAATAGGACTTAGGTTTAATTGGTAGTAGGGATAAAGAGTGGTCTTCCTATGTGCAGGTAATGGAAAATAGTGCCATCATACTTAGACAAGACAAGGATGAACTATATCGGTAACTCAACCTCTAGTATGTATGAAACCAAACTAAGATATGTCTCTCTCTTTGTATAAGAAGCGGGTTATGTTTAGGAATGGTGGTGGAAAATGTTCTTGTTAGTGGTAACATTGGATAGGTACTTCCATATTGGCATGTGTCTAGCATGTGGAAATCATTGAGAGCCTTCTAAGTGTGAGACTTTACTTTAGTTAATGTAATTATTAAATTAAAGTGACTTTATTAGTAAATTGAGTTATTTAAGGAAAGTGTTAAAAGTAATTAGCATGTAATCTTAGCATGCGAATCTTAAGTGAGTGTGAGAAGTAATCTCAACTGTCAATCACTTGGGAGATTATAAATAGATTATAACTCATGATTATAAAATAAAGGATAGGGTGAAGGAAAATACATCTTTGATTAGATGACAAGATTGAGAACCTTGAGGAGAGATCAAGGTCGAATTTTTGGTGAGATTCTAAGGTCAGACACTTGTGTTGAGGGAGTCAACACAGAGACTTTGGTGAGAGATCAAGGTCAAGAATTTTGGTGAGATTCCAAGGTCAGGGATAACAAATAAGGACTTTTTCTAGTGTGGAGAGTGTAGAAGCAAAGACAAACTTTTGCTTACACATGAATGAGGAGATATCACTGGTTGGGTGAGGAGATTTTGTCCAAGTGTTGATGCAGAGAGGGTTAGATCATGAAGGGCCATGATTCAAGATCTTGGATAGGTGGAGAAGGAATTCCATCTAGAGATCATATAGGTCAAGGAGAAGAGAGAGAAGAGGTATCCAAAAGTGGATTTTAGCTTATTGAAGCCATAGGAAAGGGGTGCGTAATACAAAGGTTTTCATACAGTATTTCCATACATTTACGTGGGTTTCAATGGAGACAGACGCATATGTATGTGGTTTTGTTGAGGAAATGTGCATACACTTCGAAAATCATGTTATTATAGGGTCATACAACAACACATGCATTTTTAGGTTTGTCTGTAGTGTATATTCTCTTAGCGGGTCATTTTCCCTATTATAGGAGCTCTGATTTGACCCTAATAAAAGCATATGAATATTGTTTTTCCCTTTGGGTTTTTTCTAGGGGTATCTACTCAAAAATATTGGTGTTTATGTGTGCATGATTTGGTTTCCATTTTTTCTTTCTCTATATTTATTGAGTTAAATATTTCAACTGTGTATTTTTTTTTGTGCGCTACTAATATAATTGCAGTAAGGAAATCACTAGATAACCAAGCACCTAGGTGTTGGAGTAAGAGAAATTTCAACATGGTATCCGAGAAAGGTTTCTATGAGAGGGAGCCTATCTCATGACGCACAACAATGAATATATGAGATATGAGTGACCACAAGAGAGATCAAGTTCAGATCTAGCGTTACAGGAGTATATCTATGGGATCAAGAGTGTCGAGGTGGGTGCTTGAAGGACTAAGCATAGATCCACTATTTTTTGCAGCAAATTTGTCAGATTTGTAGAATATCATAGCAGATCTGTAAACCAATAGGCATAAATTGAAGGATGGATTCCAAGGAAACAACAACACTGAGGTAGAACTAGGGTTTTGCAGGTTTACAAATTTGTACACATGTTATAGAAGGAGAAAATACATGCATACACGGGTTTCTTTGGAGATAATATCATATAAATAGGATGTAGTCAACATAGTCACATACATACATGGAATATAGTGGTGATACAAGCATACAAGACAGTACAGAGGCAATTTTAGCAAAAACATTACGTTGGGTGGCTTGTTGACAAATGGCATGAGGCCAGGAAGCCAACAACGATATCTCATATAGGTAGAGAAGGACTTCCATATAGAGATATAATACATGTGAGAGAACATAGGATAAAAGATGAACTTTTTATCATGTTCTTATGTCATCCATTTAGGAGAAAAAATAGACTTTTTCTGAAGTGTTTGAGCCATGAAGGGTAGTGACTCAATGGGATCTCATATGGATGCAGAAGGATGTTCTTCCAGATATCTGAGGATGACAGATCTATTGTATTCAGTGACTCATATATGGATCAAACAATTGTGTAGGGTAGGGTTCGAGGAAAGGAGAAAATGGGTAGCAAGGGAGATAACGGTCAACCAACTGATCAAAGGACTAATCTTGAGGTTTATAGGGCTTAGTTATTTTATGATTTGTATTCCTTGGGTGAAACATTATCTCAGGACAGGATCATGTAAAAGGATCCAAGGGAATCTTGGATCATGGATCAATGTCAGTGGTAGAGAACAGGGAGCGAGAGGCCCTCAAGGTTAAGCAGCTCAAAGGGAGTCAACCTTCAGGTTCAGGTGGGAGTGAGCATCCTTCCAAGTCTTTCAGACAAGATTCATGGTACTAAATGACCATGCATGATGCTTATAAGCAAGAGGCTTTTAGGAGCATGTTCAAAGCCAATGATTCTTGAAATATGGTTCATAGCGAGATAAAAGGGATAAATTTTGTGTCATAGGAAGCGATCATTCAGGTGGATTGGAGAGAAGCCATGGTAGAAAATATAGTAGCGAAAACAAAGAAACATCTAGGTGGGACAAGTACCTTCCATGATAAGAGGGAGTGTTGATGTTAGTGGTGGCATCAGATAGGTACTTCTGTATTGGCATGTGTCTAGCATGTGGAAGTCATTGAGAACCTTCTAAGTGTGAGACTTTATTTTAGTTAATGCAATTATTAAAGTAAAGTGTTTTTATTATTAAATTGAGTTATTTAAGGAAAGTGATAAAAGTAATTAGCATGTAATATTAGCATGTGAATCTTAAGTGAGTGTGAGAAGTAATCTCAACCATCAATCAATTTGGATAATATTAGAAATAGATTATAACTTGTGATTATAAAAGCAAGGTTAGGGTGAAAGAGAAGACATCTTTGGTGAGATGCCAAGATTGAGAACCTTGACAAGAGATCAAGGTCAAAATTTCGGTGAGATACCAAGGTTAGACACTTTTGTTGAGGGATTCAACACAAAGACTTTGGTGAGATATCAAGGTCGAGACTTTTGGTGAGATGCAAAGGTAGGGGATAGCAAAGAAGGACTTTTTCTAGTGTGGAGACTGTAGAAGCAAAGAAGGAATTTTGCTTACACATGAGTGAGGATATCTCATTGGTTGGATGAAGATATTTCATCCAAGTGTTGATGCAAAGAGGGTTGGATCACGAAGGACTATGATTCAAGCTCTTGGATAGGTGGAGAAGGAATTCCATCTAGAGATCATACAGGTCAAGTAGAAGAGAGAGTAAAGGAAACTGTAGGTGGGTTTTCAATGATTGAATCCACAAGAAAGGGATTTGTCGTATGGAAGTTGTTGTACAATATTAATTACATACATGCACACAGGTTTCAATGGAGAAATTCACATATGTACATAGATTTTTTGAAGGAAAGGATCATACACCTACAAAAGCATTTTGGTATAGGGTCATACAACAACACATCCATTTCCAGGTTTGTCTACAGTGTATATTATCTTAATCGTCCATTGTCCCTCTTACAGGATCTTGGTTTTGACCCTAATAAAATCATTTGAGTATTGGTTTTCCCTTCGGGTTTTTTCCATGGGTATATACCCAAAAATATTGGTGTTTATGTGTGCATGATTTGGTTTCCAGTTTTCTTCCACTAGATTTATTGAGTTGAATATTTCAGTAGTGTATTTTTGTTTTGTGAGATGTTAATCTGATTGTAGTAAGGAAATCACTAGATCAAAGTACCTAGGTTCTAGAGTAAGAGAATTTTTAACATCAAATTTCGTGGAAAGTGTAGGGAGTTTTGAAAGAAAAAAATTTATTCTAGTTGAACTTATCAAACAAAATATTGACTTGGGATGTACTCCAAAGATATTCTTAGGATAAACCACATATATTATATTTTGCAAAGAACATGAGGAATATATATACCACCTTTTGTTTTTAATTTTACTTGTCCAAAAAAGTGAGAACAATTGGTAAGACTCTTCTGGGAGGTGATAGAAATTGGATAGGGGATTCTTTAATACAAGATTTTAAAAACTAGGTAGAGGACAAGGAGGTAAAGGAATCTAAAGCTCTCCCCATATAAATTATATATGAATTTGAGGAATGAAAATATGTTTGAAGACACATCCTTCTCACCATCACAAGTCTTATATAGGGTGAAATATTGTTATGATAAATACAAAGTAGAAGAAAAGGAAAACATGCAAAGGTAGATAGGAATTTTGGAGGTTGATGAAGAATGGCCTTGGGTAATTTTCGATGAAGCATCTCAAAAAAATCCTAGTAAGACTAGTGCATGTGTAAAATTATATATCTCTCCCTCCTATTACTACTCTTTTTCTTTAGGGCTCGAGAATGGATCAAATAAATGGGCAAAAATGTCAACTCTAACAACTCTCTTGACAATTTCCATAGAGAAAGGGGTAAATAGGCTTCAGGTTTTTGGGGACTCCAATTTAGTGGTGAATTGGTTGAATAGGGAAGTTCAATTTCAAAATATGGGGATCAACAATATTATGCACTAGTTATCAAAGTTAATAATGGAGTTTATTGACATATCTTTCAAGCATGGTTATAGAGAGATAAATCAAGAAGTGGACAAGCTATCCAAAGATGGGATTGAATTGGATGTTGGTATAATTCATTTTTAGGAATTCAAGGAGGTATTTAGAAACATTACTGCTCCCTATCCCTTATTTTATTATAATATATTGATACATGCATATATCTTGTTTCTCTTTGAGGATACATCGCCTTTGTGGAATTGATGATTTGAAAGTTTCTTATTTTTCTTCCAAGGAAAAAAAATATATTAATATAACAAAATACATTGTTAGATTCCCATGGAATTCATAGTTTTTGTTAATCCCTTTACATGAAATTCTTATATGTGATCCATCATCACAAAAAGAACTAAAAAAAATTCATGTTTAGTTACATCAATAGCCTCTTCAAAAAGAACAAAAATGACATTCAACAAAGTACATTAATCATTCATCTAGAGATCTGTGAAAGTCCATCAGTATACAAAAGTAGAGATAGAAAATGTTATGGATGAAGTTGGGTCCATGGTTCATGAATATATTATACATTATGTCCATTCTATATTACTGAAATAATCCAGGTTCCTCGTTCCAACCCAACTCCAACTTTTCAGAGGCCATTTGTGGCATTGTTCTTGTCCTTGTAGATATGAGACAAAGATGTATATGAGAAATATTTCACGATATTGAGAAATTCATCATACAAGGGTTGTAATGTAAAATTCCCAAGAGAAATTTTGTTTCTAATTTGCAAATTTGTTATTGTAATGATGTAAGGCACAATAGTCATTTTGAAAGGATAAGAGTTTAGGGTTTTTTTAATTTCAGATTTTAAAATAAAGTAATAAATAAATAGTGCACAGGATGAGTACATTCCCTAAGCATGTTTATGGAATGAAATACAATTTTTCAATCTCTGAAATATGATAAATTACGCTTGTTTCCTTGAAAAGGAAAAAAACAATATTAGGTAATTATTGTATACCTTCAAATTGAAATTGAGAAGCATTCAATAGACTGATATCTATAGTCCATCTGTGCCTTCAAATTTTTCTCAAAATTTATCCCCTACTCCTCTATCATCCTTACCCTTCAAAAATATTTCTTCATAAATTATAGCCTCTGCATGGCATTTCCTAAGTACTTTTGACCATTTACATATGCACATTTCTTACTCACGTGATTTACCTTTAAAATAGCTTTAGAGTTTCTAATTTTTTTCAAATGGGGAACATGTTTTTTATGAGAAATATGTGATGCAAGTACAATGTGGTCGCTAAATTATTTATTACATATATGAAATTTTATCAATGTCAACATATTAACCTTGCTTGAATTTGACAACTATTGACTTGTCTATGATGGTATGCTTCCTTTCTCCTTCAATTGTTTTTTTCCCAAGAAAGTTAGTGTTAGAATGTGTGTAAGGATTGTCTAGTGGCCATATTTTTAGTTGTATATCCTATCATTATGATGACTGTTAGTGCATTGTTGTGAATCATTTATATACATAATGAGGCATCATTAAACTATGTGAAAAACTCAGAAATCTCACATTATTGACTTATTATTCTTAATTAACTCACTAAATCTTAAAAGTGACTTTTTCCCACATTCATCATGGGATTTGCTTCCATCCCTCAATGTTATATAAGATAGGTGTTGGAGGATCAGTAGTGTGCTTGAGATATTGTATGGATCCTATTTGAACTCCATACTTGAGTGTGCTCATGCAATTGTATTGGAGATTTGTTGAATAATTAGAGGCCTATATTTTATAGATGTTTCCCCATCTTAGGGTTTTACAACGCAAACCTTATTACTCTCTCATGAGTGTTATTTTTTCTACGTATTCTATTTTATGCTTTCCATTGGAATTAGGACAAGGCTATATCTTGTTTATTGTGTAATGGTTTGCATATTTTCCTAATTTTACATGGTATCAAAGTGTTGAGTCTTCCAATGTGCGTAGTGAACACACAATGGTAAGAAACCAATATGGTGAACACCACATGGAATGGTGAGATGGTTACTACCATAGATTTTAACCTTGTACAATATTTTACTGCAAATAGATTTTCAATAAAAGAACAGAAAAGATACAATGGCAAATACACACATTACACAGAGATTTTTCCCTTGGAAACCAAAACCAGGAAAATCAACATATTATATATTCATTCATAGTGATACATTGTTTACAATAAATTATACATATAGGAGCCAGCGACATCCAAAACCATGACCCAATGACCTGGATTAGTCAACAACTCTAATTCCTTAACCAAAAATAGAAAACCATTGGCAAAAATCATGTGTCGAAAAACTTCCCAACAATGGACATGAAAATCGAGGCGACATGAAAAACGAGGAAAAAATGTGACACGTTTCTCGAGGAAAAAAATCTCATCTCAAACCCCCTGCGCGCCCGACACAACGTAGCAACCACTACAACTAGTCATGAAAAGAATATAACACATACCCAACATTCTCCCACTTGTTGTTTTCTTTGCATACATGGGGTTACAGGGTTACATAGTCAGCTATCCAGGGAAACAATTCCCATGGATCCTATACACCAAGAGAACTTCTTAGTGCTCACAAATTTTGTTAATGAATATGCAACATTATTCAAAGTGTCCACTTTCATTAGCAACAATTTATTTTCTTCAACCATGTCTCTCACAAGGTGATATTGAATATCAATATACTTTGTCTTTGAATGATAGGTCGGGTTGTTTTCCAGAAAAATTGCTCTTCGAATGTCACAATCTATCATTACAACTTGTCATACCAAACCAATACCTGAACACAATCTTTGTAACCATACTTCTTCATTACTTGCATGAGTGGTTTCCATGTATTCGTATTTTGTAGTTGAAATTGCCACTACAACTTGTATTTTTCTCATCCAACTGATTGCTCCTCCAAACAGGTTAAACACATACCTTCTTGTAGATCTCCTATGATCCACATCTCCAACCCAGTCTGTATCCACAAAGCCATGTATTTCCAACACTCTGTCCAATCTTGGTCTTCCTTGGTAGCAAAATCCATAGCTAGCACTGCCACACAAATACATGAAAACCCTTTTTACTGTTGTCCAATTCAGGGATGATTTTAAGGATGGAAATTTATTTTAAAATGTAGAAACCTTGGCAAATTTTACTAATCCTTCATATGTCAAATATAATTGTTTGGTGATATTTTTGTAAAAATATTCAAATTTATGAGTATTATATATATATATATATATATATATATATATATATATATATATATATATATATATATATATATATATATATATATATATATATATATATATTTTATAAAATTTTGGCGATTTTTAAGGTAAAATAATTTTATCCTATAGAATTTGGGCGAATCATTTTTAAAATAGTGAATCTCGTTTTTGGAAAAACCATGGAAAATTATCCCATGAGCGAAATTTAGCCCCTAAAAGCATCCCTGGGACTCCAATTCTCCTTCCTTGTTTTTGACATATACCTACTCAAAACTCCCACTACATGTGCAATGTCTGGTCTAGTACAGACCATTGCATACATAAAACTTCTAACTTTACTCGCATATGAAACATGATACATGTCCTCCTTCTCTTCCTAGGTCTTGGGACACTGATCCGCAGATAACTTTACACCAACATGAATATGGACCTTGACTAGTTTACATTCCTGTATATTAAACCTCTACAATATTGTCTCGACATATTTTATCTGATTTAACCATAGTTTCCTCTTTTTCTAATCTCTTTTAATTTCCATGCCCAAAATGAAATTTGAAGCACCGAGATCCTTCATGTCAAATTTAGAGGACAACTGAGTTTTCACATCCTAGATAATCTCCTTTTTGTTTCCTATCAACAATATGTCATCCACATACAATACCAAATAAATCAAATCATCACCAATTAATTTCAAATACACACAATGATCCTCTTTGCTTCTTGTGAAGCCAAGCCCTAGCATATAAGTATCAAATTTTTGATACCACATCCTTGGTGATAGTTTTAAACCATACAAGGACTTTTTCAGCTTGCATACCAGCTCCTTCTTTCCCTTCACAACAAAGGCTTTTGGATGCTTCATATAGATTTCTTCTTCTAGATCCCCATGTAGGAATGTTGTCTTCACATCCATTTGTTCTACTTAAAAATCAAATGCAGCAACAATAGATAACATAAATATTATAGAAGTTAACTTGGAAACAGGAGAAAAAATATCACCAAAATCAATTCCCTCAACCTGGGAATAACCCTTTGCTACTAATCGAGATTTGTATTTCTCCACTTTTCCTTATGAATTCAACTTTTTTTTAAATACCAATTTTCTTACAATGGGAATTTCTTCCAGTCGGCAACTCTACTAGATCTTAAGTCTCATTCTTATCCAAGGATACCATTTCTTCATCCATAGCCTTTTTCCATATCTTTCCATCCTCTGAATCCACTGCCTCCCTGATAGTTCTAGGATCATCATCAGTAATAGAAAAAGAAAATTTTGAACATAAATCAAATAGAGTATACCTTTTCGGTAACCTTCTTTCTTGAACCGATATCCTCAATACTAGAGTATGAGGATCTTCTTATTCTAATTCTTGTTCTTCTGTAGAGTCTGATTGATCATCCTTTATATCAAAATCTATTTTCTTTGGTTCTTCCTTACTTGGTAGAACTTCTTGTTTAACAACATCCTTCATTTCTCTAAATACCACATCTCAGTTATACGCAACCTTCTTAGTTTTGAGGTTCCAAAGCTTATAACCTTTGAGACCATATTTATACCCAATAAAGATACACTTTTTAGCCTTCTTATCTAGCTTACTCTTGTTTTCCTTTGGAACATGAACATAGGCTTCACAACTAAATACCTTGAGATGTGTGAGAGAAGGTTTCTTACCAATCCATACCTCTTGTGGAGTATTTTCATCCAACGTTGATGAGGGTGATCTGTTGACCATGTAACATGCAGTACCCACTACCTCTGCCCATAATTCTTACCCTAACCCGACACCACTGAGCATGCACCTTTATTTTTCCATCAACGTCTTGTTCATCCTTTCTGCAACTCCATTATGCTAAGGTGTATATGGATTAGTATTTTTCCTTTCTATACTACACTTCTTACAGAATTCTTCAAATTCATTCCTGCAGAACTCTCAGCCATTATCTGTTCTCAACACCTTAATTCTTTTCTCTATTTGATTCTCAACAAGAGCCTTAAACTCTTTAAACCTATCAAAAACTTCAGATTTCTTCCTAAGGAAATATATACAAGTATTCCTCAAGAAGTCATCTATAAACGAGACATAGTACAAATATTTTCCCAATGATGGAACCGACACAGGTCCAAACACATCAATGTGAAATAGCTGTAAAATTCTTGCTGCCCTCATTGCACCAGAGGGGAATCTTACCTGATTCTTCTTCCCATATACACAATGTTCATAGAAATAAAAATCCAAAGAGCAGTTAGACATACCTTCAACCATACTTTTACCATGTAGTAGTCGAAGACCCTTCTCTCCGATATGCCCCATTGTTTGATGCCACAACATAACCTTTTCTCTAGAGACTGTAGGATTTATTTCTTCTTCAACTCCAATATCATGAAAAATGGAACTATTAAACCCATCACTAATAGTGCTTCCTTGAAACTTATACAAAGTTCCAAACCGAACTCGCTTTAGTGGCACCATTGTTCCTCGAACCATCTTGCAGGTTTCCTTTTCAAAAATTGTTTTACCCCTGCATCGCCCATTTTGATTACATAAATCAAATTTATGGCCAATCTTGGGATGTGTAGAACACTAGGTAGTGTTCTAATCCTTCCATCTATGAGCCTCAACTTGAATTTTCCTTGACCTATGATTCTAGTTATTGAGTCATCACCTAGGAAAACATTACTTCCAAAACCACTCCCTGTGGGGAGTCATGTGAAAGGATCCACCTGAGTCAACCAACCATGCCTCATGATATGCATGTGTGCTTGAAGAATCCAAGTACACATCCCCTCCTTCTTCCTTGGAGGTATTTTCTTATTTAGAAGGAGCTTCTTTAGATCCCTTCTTTTTCTCAATTTTGGATCTACACTGCTTCTTGTAGTGCCCTTGTTTTCCACATCTTCAGCATACCTTTATAAAATTTTCGGGAGATTTAGATCTACCCTTATACTTAGATCTCCCACTTGAGGACTTAGATCTATTTCTTTCCTGGGAGTGTCCTCTTGCAAATAATGCATCTATGCTCTATCCTTCCATGTTCTTATGTCTCATATCCTCTAAAAACAAGGATGAGACCACTTGATCAAACTTCAAGGCAGTTGTATTACTACCTATGGCCACAACTAGACTATTCCACGAGCCTGGTAAAGAGAACAGTAAACTGATACACTTATCTTCATTTGAAATTTTAATCTCAACAGATACTAACTGACTTACCATAGTATTGAAGGCATTCAAATGCTCTTCCACTGACTCTCCATCTCTCATCCTCATATTATACATCTTATTTCTTAAGAAAATTTTATTTACTAGGGACTTAGACTGATACAACTTCCCCAACTTATCCCATAAATATTTGGTTGTAGCTTCCTCTCACACATTCAATAATATTGAATCTGAGAGACACAATCAGATTGTGCTCTGTGCCTTTTGATCCAACTTTTTCCAATAATATCTTGAATTTCATGTAGGTGCAGTACCTGGATCCACCACGATCCACTAATATTTTTCCACCAACAAATCTTCCATCTTGAGCTTCCACAGCTCAAAACTTTTCCCATTAAACTTCTTGATCTCCATTTTCGAATTGCTCGCCATTTCTTCTCACTTGAAAAATCAATACCAAAGATCTCCCAATGTAGCAAGGCTTATCACAGTCCCGAGCCAAACCCTTGACCAAAAAGGCATCCCCATGAAGCCAACAAAGCTCTAATACCAAATGTAGATTTTAACCTGGTACAATATTTTACTGCAAATGGATTTTCAATAAAAGAACAGAAAAGATACAATGGAAAATACATACATTACATAGAGATTTTTCTATTGGAAACCCAAACTAGGAAAACTAACATATTATATATTCATTCATAGTGATACATTGTTTACAATACAATATACATATAGGAGCTAGCGACATCCAAAACCCTAACCCAATGACCTGGATTAGTCAACAACCCTAATTCCTTAACCGGAAATAGAAAACCATCGGCAAAAACCAGGGGCTAAAAAACCACCCAACAATGGGCACGAACATCGAGGCACCATGAAAAACGAAGCAAAAATGAAACATGTTTCTCGAGGAAAAAAAAAATCTCGGCTCAAACCCCCCTATGCGCCCAACACAACATAGCATCCACTACAACTAGTCTGCAAAGAATATAACACATACCCAATAGCTACAACACCAATATAAATTCATTGTTTTGATCATGGTGGAGAACCACTTACCAATAAAAAAGGTCATATACCTACAAAGAGCTCCTTGTATAAAAGCATCCACATGTAAATCGAATCTGTTAACAAAGAGTAGAGGGGCCATGACATTGGTTACTTTATTTGGCTAAGGTGAAGCCATGGTGAGAACTGGAAGTTAGGAGAGGAGAGGAGCCATAAAAATATCTAGGGTGACCTACACGGTGTAAGAAGGGAAACTCAAACGCAATGATGAAGAGCCACAACTATTTCTTAAGGATTAAAAAAGAGTGTGATCACATGTGAAGAGAACCAGTAGATCTGAAAAATCAAGCTACGGATTTTGATCTAATTTAAAAAATTATGTCAAAAGAACTTCAATAAATATTTTCAAATCCTTAATAAATATTGTCAAATCCTTATAGAAGGGAAATAAGCACATAGCAATTACTTAGATAACACCAAAATGTAACTTTGTATTAACACATATGGAAAGCATCAAATAACATAAGTAATTGAAATAGTAATCCGAAGAAAACAAGATGGTTTACTTGGTAAAATCTCAAGATGGGAAAATATCCACAAAAGTTAGACCTTCTACTATTTAGCATATATGCCAATACAATAGCATAAACACACTAAGTATGGAGTTCAAATGGAATCCATACAATCTCTCAAGCACACTATTGAGTCTTCAAATCCTCTCTTATATGGGTTTGAGGGATGGGAAAACAAATCCTATGATGAATGTGGGATAAAATCACTTTTAGGATTTAGTGAGTAAATTAAGAATAATAAGCCAATAATGTGAGATTTTTTAGTTTCTCACAAGTCTAATGATGGTTCGTTATGTATACAAATGCCTCATAAAAATGTTCTAGCATTCATCAATATAATGATATGTTATACAAATGAAAATTTGGCCATTAAACAATCACTACACACATTCTAATATTCTCCCTTAATGATGACTAGAGGGATGAGAAACACATTTGAAGGAAGATGTCATTATGATTAACATAGTCTAGTTATTGTCGCACTTTATTGAAAACTCGTTGGTAATTTGATTTATTTAAATCATAGCAATCCCAATATCTCCTTTGTTGTTGATATGATTTTGAGGTTCATGTAGAACACTCATGAAAACCATTGTAAAACATATAAAAGAAAACACTAATAACATCTTCTTCCAAATGTGTTTCGCATCTCTTTAGTCAACATTAAGTCGAAATGTTAGAATGTGTAATGAGCCTAATGGAAGTATTTTTGGTTGTATAACCTATCATTTCGACGATTGTCTATGCATTGTTATGAGGCATTACATAATGAGACATCTTTAAATTGTATGAAAAACTAAAAAAATATTACATTATTGACTTATTATTCTTAATTAACTCATTAAATCCAAAGTAAATTTATCCCACATTCATCACAGGACTTGTTCTCCTAACCCTCAAACATATATAACATAAGTGTTAAAAGCTTAATAGTGCACTTGAGAGATTGTTTGGATCACATTTAAACTCCACACTTCAATGTGCTTATGCTTTGTATTGGGAGATTTACTAAATAATAAAAGGCTTAATTTTCCATCTCTTATCTCCTCATGCTTCTCTATTTTTTATTTCTATTAAATTCATAGCATAAATAGTACTTCTCTCCCAATATATGATCTACGAAGATTTCC
The DNA here is from genome assembly GCA_009831015.1 of Picea engelmannii. Lineage (NCBI taxonomy): Eukaryota > Viridiplantae > Streptophyta > Pinopsida > Pinales > Pinaceae > Picea > Picea engelmannii. Next base: position 22,016 of record ML806462.1, read on the forward strand.
ATGGTTTCGTATGCAAACTCTCAAAGATAACACCATTAACACGAATTGGTGCTTCTTACCAAATACATGATACATGTTGTTTGTGAAAAAAATCCTTTATAAAGTCACAACGTGAACACCACCCTATTCATGGAAGCCTTTGAGTTCCCTTTGGTTGGATTCTAGATTCTCCATCCCTACGTACTTGTAGCACTTATTATAAAAATTTGTATTGTTTTATTTATTTATTTTTTAAGGAAGAACGTATTTTATATTAAGCTATTCCCTTTTCCATTTTTTTTTGTTTTTTCAAGGAAGAACGTATTTTATATTAGGTTATCCCCATACCTGTAACACCCAAAATAAATTCCATGCATAGAATAAATGTGCATACAAGCATGTCAGCCGAGAAAGTTGTCCTTTGAATTCTCTTTCACTGGAATTTCATTTCTAGTTTTTCAGTGGACTCGAGTTGCAAAACCTAAAGTAACATAATAATGTAATATTAATTAAAAAAATTATGTAATATTAATTAAAAAATTAGATTGTTTTTTATGTTTTGCTATCTATGAATATTAGTTGATTCATCATCATTATTCAAAGAAAACCATGTCATTTGAATTAACTCGTTGGTAATTCATAAAAGAGTAGACTTTCATTGTTACCATATGCCTCTAGATATTAGGTTATTAACTTGTTTCTTTATCTTCGAAGATGAACTATTATCCAATCAAAAAAAAATTTAGATCCCACTCCAAAACCAATTTTACATTAAATTATATCCAATAAATATCCATTTTGATATATTCACTATTTAAAAAAAAAACTAACTAAAAAAGGCAATCAAAAACATATAACACCACCACAAAATTACATACCTATCTGTTAAGGTCCTAACCCACACATAGGTAGATCAATGTATTCGGATGTAATAAAGGTCAATATTAATAAGACCTTTCAATAAAATAAAATAAGGCGGATGTAAGAAGACCTAATAGAAGCTTCCGCTTCTAGAAGGATCTTCCTCTAGATGCTTCTCTTAATAGACACATTTAGTATAAATAAGGGTCGAGGGTATGAAAACCCTAGCTTGAAGATTATTGTAACAGAGAGCTGCTCTATTGGAGGTTGCCCCCTCGAAGAGGCCTGTGAACATTTCTATCTGAATCAAAGTGTTGTTTCTGTTGCTATTGCGTATATCATTTCTGTGTATTGTGAAGATTATGCTGGATATTTTACTGTCATTCTGTTATTTCTAGCATTTCATTTATATTCTGCATATTTTATATATATGGTATCTTGCAAGTGGTATTAGAGCACTTTCCTTGGCAGAAATTGTGGGTATTTTTTTTCCAGGGTAGAGACGTATTCCAGCGTCTTTAAGACACAGAGATCTGTCATTACGCGCATAAACCCGCGGTTGAGGGATTCATACACGCAGGAAATACAAGTGGTTCTTAAGCGCACATCCGTTGGCCACCCTTGTAACCCATGTTGATACCCCTTCGAGTGGTAGCACATCAGACAACACCTGTGTACGGATCGGCCTAGATTTCTTGAAGCCCTCTTTAGATAAACCTATCGGCCGCCGGACTGCTATAGTGTCACCGAGAACATCACTCGGGAAGATACTCTCTAGTACATGGGTAGTCGAGTAGTACAGCTAAGGGTACGGTCTATCCTCCTTAGTTAGTGCCCTGAGATATTGGGCCGAGTACTACTGTTGGACCCTGCACATATATCAGAGAGCTATAGCACAGGGCAAACCCTTGTCTGTAGAACCTATTCCCCATTATTTGAGACCTATTCCATTAGACTCATCTCATCCCCCTTGTCACATTTATCCATATCATTTTTCGGCCAAAAAAACATTCTGACCCGGCCGCTCCCATTTTTTCACCATTATTTGAGACCTATTCCATTAGACTCATCTCTTCCCCCTTGTCACAGTCATCCATATCATTTTTCGGCAAAAATTTCTGACCCGCCCGCTCCCTTCCCAGTTCACCCATCCTCATGGCCCATACCCGTAGCCAAGAACATGAGTCTCGCCTCAACACCTTGGAAGCTGGTTTCGCTAAGACCCAACAAGAAGTGCAACAAATCAGTGCTACTATGGCCTCCCGTGATGCCTCCCGTGATGCCTCCATAAATGCCTCCATAAATGCATCTGTCAATGTAGCCATGCAGTCCGCCATGGAGGAAGTCAGACAAGAACTTGAAACTGTCATTGTATCAATCTGCACCAAACTCAAAATCCCTCTCGATGACTCTTTTCTTGATGCACATAAAAAGACTGAAGGTGAAACTTCTTCCCATTCCTTTCAACCCCATCACTTTCAATGGGACATACGCCTTCCGCGGGTGGATGTAACCAAATTTGATGGCTCAT
>ML806462.1:27433-43658 GCA_009831015.1 Picea engelmannii
ACTGCAACCATATAAGAAAACTTCCCTCAAGGCCGAGAAGTGTCAGAAGCTAGCACCCAAATTTTATGGCCCTTACACAGTTCTCAAGCGTGTGGGACAAGTCGCTTATCAGTTGGCTCTGCCCAGTCAGTTGAAGCTACATCCTGTTTTTCATGTTTCATGTTTGAAGAAGGTGATTGGAACCAGGTGCCAAATTCAAACCAACCTTCCAGAATTAGCTGAAGAAGGATCCATTTGGCTACAACCAGAATCATTTTTGGACCAGCGGGAGCGTCGTCTGCGTCAACAAACCATCAAGTAAATGCTAGTACAGTGGAAAGATATGACTCCAGCCGATGCCACTTGGGAACCAGCTACCATTCTGCAGCAGTTTCCACATCTCAAGCCTTGAGGACAAGGCTGTTTTTAAGGGGGGCGACATGTTAAGGTCCTAACCCACACATAGGTAGATCAATGTATTCGGATGTAATAAAGGTCAATATTAATAAGACCTTTCAATAAAATAGAATAAGGCGGATGTAAGAATACCTAATAGAAGCTTCCGCTTCTAGAAGGATCTTCCTCTAGATGCTTCTCTTAATAGACACATTTAGTATAAATAAGGGTCAAGGGTATGAAAACCCTAGCTTGAATATTATTGTAACATAGCGCTTCTCTATTGGAGGTTGCCCCCTCGAAGAGGCCTGTGAACATTGCTATCTGAATCAAAGTGTTATTTCTGTTGCTATTGCGTATATCATTTCTGTGTATTGTGAAGATTATGCTGGATATTTTACTGTCATTCTGTTATTTCTAACATTTCATTTATATTCTGCATATTTTATAGATCTGGTATCTTGCACTATCATTATAAAACATTATACAAATATTTTTTTAATATTAATTTAAATAAATATAATAATTATTATTAACCTATTTTTTTAATATATTTCAAATTCAAACACCATTTATAAGGAAAAACAACACCACCAATAATATGAAACAATTTTGTATTTTAATGATGATGTTTGAAGAAAATGAATGGTTAGTTAATAGAAAAAAATTGAGTATTATTCCAAGACCAATTTTACATTAAACTATATCTAATCAATATCCATTTTGATATATTCAATTTAAAAAAAATAAAAAAAAAATAACTTAAAAAATCACATAAAAACATACAACATACCACACTAGAAGATTACATATTTATTATTATAAAATATTACACAAATATTTTCTTTGATATATAATTTAAATGAATATTATAATAATTATTAACCTATTTTTCCACTACAATGCAAACACCAATTCTATGAAAAAAACAACACCAATAAAACAATTTTGGATTTTATATTTTAACGATCATATATATAATATGATCTTGTTTATAAAAAATAGTTCATAAAATAATAATTATAGTGCATATTATTTAATTAAATTACTTTGAGACATAAAGTAAATAACTAATAATTTCACTTTAGCATATTTTTAAATTGTAACAAGGGGTTATCTTTCTTACGTTCATGTATGGAAATAAGTTTCAAGAACTTGTAAATGATTCAAACTTATGTAATTTTAATAATGATGTAGTGTAACACACTCACGACGGGGTATAAAAATTTCATTCTTTTTTAGAGAACAATACTTTTATTAAGGGGTTTTTATTTCATTCTTCTTTTCCAGAGATTTTTAGTTGTGGCCTCCATGCTCCGAAGTGAGCTCAGAACTGGAAAATATCCTCTTCTAAGTCCTTCGGGTTCTTCCATTCCCCTTATACTTGTATATGATCGTGAGCTGTGACCAGACGCCAAAACAATAGGCGCTAAGACAACCACCACACAAATTCCCCCGAAATGGAAACTCTCCGAAGTTCACAATCCGACACCACGTGTCTTTGGGGATTTCGACGGTCCTGATTCACTTCAGAACTTCAGCATTCGGAAGTTTCAAACATTCCTACGCATTTTTCCTTCGAAGTACATTGTACCCGGAGTTACAGATCGAGTGCCATGCATCCCTTCGCAATCAACAGTTATGATCCACTTCGGGACTTCAGCCTTCGGGAATCTCTGCTCTCAACTTCTCCACACTCACTTGCTCCCAAAGCATTTCACCCAAAGTCCATGATCTATTGACGCGTGTCCTCCCATAGATCGACGACCCCCAGCTACTTCGTTTATTCGGGCTTTGGGAGTTTCAAACTCCTATGCACTCATTCCTCCCAGAGTGATTTCACCCGAATACAACGGATTTCCACCACGCATACCTCTAGTCCTGACGATCCAAGTTCACTTCGAGACTTCGGAGTTCAGGTGATCCAAATGCTCCAACAATCTGTCCTCCCGAAGTACATTCTTTCGAAGTCAAAGATCGTGTGCCACGCGTCCTTCTCGATCAACGACCATGGTTTACTTCGGGATTTCGGCGTTCAAGATTTTCTACCTTTCCACACTCACTTTCTCCCAAAAGGCTTTCACCTGGAGTTAATGATTTATCGACGCATGTCTCCCACAAATCGATGACTATAGATCACTTCGGGGCTTCACGCTTTGGGAGTTTCAAAGTACTCACCAATGCAAACCTCCAGAGTGAAATCCTCCCAGAGTGTCAGATCTTCGGACACGCATCCCCTACTATCAACGGTTAGGATGAACTTTGACACTTTGGCCTTCAGGATTTCTCGCCTCTTGCCACAAGATTTCCTACAGAGTGGATTTTCTCTGAAGTGGTAGATATTATGACATCTGTCCTCGAAGATCGATGGCTCAAGTGAACTCTGGCCTCCGGGCCTTCGCGAGTTCTCACTTCACACAATCCATTTTCCTATGGAGCACTAAACCTTTGAATCGAAGGATCCGGTGCCAGGTGTCTCCTGGCACCAATGGATAGGATGGAATTCAACACTTCGAGACTTCGGGAGGTTGAATCACTCCTTGACTTAAATATCCCGGAGTTGGTCAATGTCGGGTTGACTACCTCATAGATATGATGGTTGGGATGTCTCCCGGGCATCCTCAGAACTAAGGCCCAGATTAACTTTGGGACTTCAAGACTTCAGGGATTTTACCTCCCTTACAATGGACTTTCTCAATTCGTCGAACTCGGGAATTCTGAAGGACTCAAGGGGTTAACTCCTGCACTCCTTCCCGTATCCAACTATCACCATAGACCTTGCCTCTTCCCGAACAGATCACGTTCGTTCGTCTTCCAAACAAAGGAACCTTCCCTTTCAATACTTCAATCTTGCTATTCTTCCTGAGCTTTGTTATCTCTGAAAGGCTTAAGATCTTCACACTCTTTCTCTTGAACGTAACGCTTGGAAGAATTATTTCTCGCACACCTTACGCTCATTCCTCAACTCTAGAACTTAAGTGGTTCTCGTTCTATGCCTTCCTCGCAGAGAGTCTGTGCATACATGCACTATCACTCCTGAGCTTCAACAGACTCCTTCCTCCAAGGGACTCAGAACGACTAGGACTGTCGACATGCATATGTGAAACTGTGCCCAAGGTCAACAAACTCATAGTTCGTGGCTCTATATTAAGCCACCAAAGGGCACAATCATTTATGAGTACAAATCATGTCAAATCCATATAATTTCTTACTTGCCTAATTACACAATCAAGCAGACAAAAAAATGGATAGAGTATAGAACATTAAGCAAACATATTCATCCCTACAACATTCATAGGATATCCAACTTTAATTCACTGTACCACTTAAATACACAAGATATGTGATTACTTATCTATTACAGGTGGTAGCCAACTAACTGATTGTGGGTGTTCATCCTTCCACCCAACCATAGGCTCAGAGGCATTCATTCTTAGCACTCTGGCCACCCCCATGCCAAACCATGATATCACCAGGGAACTCTCGTAGTTTCTCAAGGATTCTTTCTCTATTTCAGCTTCTGCACGGGTTCTGTTCTCTGAAAACTTTCAGAGAATTCTTTCTTTGTCATGGCCTTAGTGAGGTTTATCAGATGCTCACTCAACATCAATCTTGTGGCCTTCTGTTAATCATTCGTTGGAGAGATCTGCATGTTCTCCTATCTGTCTCTATCTATCTATTTCCTTGTCTCTATTTTATGTATATCTTTTCCCAGGATGGTTCTCGACCCATCTTGTTACTTCTATCAAAAGGGAACTCGGGTCATCTTGGTCTTCCATACCCAGTGGTACTTAGAGATGACATTCTACAGCTATACCATGCTTCCATTCATGGGAGTGGTACTGGTCCTTTCTTCATTAACTGATTTCTCTCCTTGGGATCTGAAGGAGGTTTATTATCCTCATCAAAGGGAAATTTAGGGTTTTTTGATATAATGAACCCTCTCTTATAGTTTTCAAATTCTTTCCTCTAGTGATATCATGGCCAGTACTTTCAAGGCTTCACCCCCACAGTCAGTTATTGTAAACTCAAACAATAATACATTTACATTGTTCCTATGCCACAACATGTTAACCCTAATTAATGATTAATTACAAGTTGGGGAAACAGGGGTGTTACAATCCCCCCCCCCTTAAAAGGAAACATTGTCCTTGGTGTTCTTTCTCAGTAACACTTGTCATACTTTTCTCATTCAACCACTTTGGAAGTATTGACCTTCTTTATCAGTCAAGTCCTTTTTCAGACCCTTAATCTTCGTCACCTGCTTTCAATCATTCTTGGCCAACAAGAACATTGATCATAGTTTGATGCGAAAACAGTTTACTGTTGCATAAAATTTCTAGGAAAATTTCATAATCTAGTACAATAATTATCTTCGCGGTTTGTGGATTTGTATCCACAGGGTTGTCTTGTTATCTAAGATCATTGTTTTTCCTTGACATACCCATTGGGTGCATGATCTCCATCAATAGTTTACAAGAACTATCAAGGTTTCATCTTCCTTGTGGTCAATCACCCTCCAAGCCCAGGCTCAGGCATACCCTTCTATGTTATACAATCCCTCAGATGATCCATATTTCCTTACCAAGGTTTTCTTGCACAAGTAGAGCTATCCATCATGTTCATGATCCCAATCAATAGTTTACAAGAACTATTAAGGTATCCTCTTCCTTGCGGTCACTCACCCTCCAGGCCCAGGCTCAGGCATCCCCTTCTCTGCTATACATTCCCTCGGGTGATCCATCTTTCCTTGCCAAGGTTTTCTCGCACAGAAAGAATTCTAGAGACTCTATTGAGTCTTACAGATGAGGCATCCCTTAGACTTTCTCTGCCGAGGCGTCCCTTAGGCTTGTGTTACCTCAACACAATATATTTTAGGCGATCATGGCTTACCAATGGGTTCTCATGGCTCAACAGTAGCCATTTTTTATGCTTTTATAGCTTGATAGCCTTCTGGCTCAGCTAAAGTTAGGGATGAAGGTTACTCTCCTTCTCCTGGCATAGAAATAGTTAGGGATCAAGGTTACTCTCCTTCTCCCGACTCAATCATAGATGGGGACGAAGCTTACTCTCCTTCTCCCAAGTCAGTCTCTATTTCACACGATCAGATTATACTCTTTCTCACAGTTCTCCCTCGAACCTCAGAGCTTAGTTTCTCGTCTCTTCACTCTTCGTAGATATTTCCCTTTCACCTGTATCAAAGGTATACAGAAATTCATGAGACATCATAAATTTTAAATTCAAAAATTTTCTTGTAAATCTTTCATCCGCAGATTTCCAAATTCCACATTATGTTCTCATATTTGTTTCACATAGGACCTAGATTCATAATTATGGGACTTTCCTTCCCATAGTAGTTTGGATCAATAGGAAATTGGTCTTCCTTATGGCTTACAACACTGCCATATTCAAGACTCCTTTGCTTCCTTCACTTCAACTTCAATCAGCCAAACAAATTGTTAGTTTCTCATGCTCATACATTTTTATTGCATCTTAATAATGTCATCATAAACAATTTCAGAATTGTGCATACTAACAATCAAATTCACTTTCTCAAAAAGGAAATACCATTCATTGCAGTTTGGCTCGGTAGGAAATTGGTCTTCCTTATGGGCTTAAAATACTGCCATATCCAAGACTCATTTCCTCCTACAGTTTCAACATTCCTCAGCCAAACAAATTAGTTTCCATGCACACTATCTTTTCAAAATTAGGCATACTAACAGTCCAAGTCATTTTCATCTATTCAAGGATACCAAGTAAAAAGGATACATGATCCCTTACCTAAGCATCATTTCATCCTATCAAAATTTTCAAAATGTAATTCATATATTAATTGATTTTAATGAATGCGCCAACATTTGTGGCCACATTCATACCCAATGCACCCTTACATTGATTTTAAGTTTCCCATACTTTACGACAAGTACTTTGCCATGATGTGTTGGAGTTTAGCCAATCTTTTCACCATATGGTTTATTTATTCTCATTCATTGTTGCAACAGGACTATGCTTGTGGCTACAGGATGATCATGATCCCAAATCAGTACATATGACACTATGAGTTTTACATGAATTCATTTAAGCATTCCTCCTTCATCAATAACCAGGGTGTCAACACTCATGGCCACCCAAATTTGGTTTTCTCTAAAACCTATACAATGTAAGTAGAAATGTTGGAAGGTCCTCCTTCCTCAATGGGAAATCCATTGTTTGTCCTTTATGTAAACATGCATTTTCTCAATGCATTCCATGCAACGTGCTAAATACTAGCACCTTTATTCCCATATAACTAGTCCCCGCGACCACAGTCTAACGTAGAGTGCTAAACTCTACCTTCCTTGACTGGCCCAGATGAACTCTGTTTTCTCTTCATGCAATCTATATCTCTGACCTTAGATCTATTCTTTTCAGGTGCTATCCTTTCAGATCCTGTGTCTAGGTCTTATGATCTTGGATAAAATCCTTGTCTGCAATTCGACGGTAAAGATCTGTCTTTCCTCAGATCTAATGGTGACAAGATATTGTGGAGCCTCAACTAGCTCACGGTTTAATTCTCCTTCCGACCTCTGCAACAAATATGGGTCGCCCGATCTACGATCGGATCCCACACTGAAAACAATGCTATATTGAATTTAGATTACGGGTACAGGTCTCGACGTTAACCCATGTACCTATGCAATCTCCGCAATGATAGTGGGTCATCGATCATAGCCCTTGGTCGATTTTAACCACATGATTTCCAAATAATAATTCCAACATAGAAATGTTTGGCCGAGAATTTAGACCGAGAACTTGATTTTTCAAATCTAGCCATCGAACCCAATCGAAGTACGAGTTTACGGGGCGTTAATGTGTGGGTTCCTTGCAGTTCCACCCACTGATTGTTCACAGATCAATGGTTCACAATGATTGCAGAATCCCCAACATGCTCGCTCTTTATCGGAGAGTTCAATCTCTGAAATCTGAAAAGTGCTTTCTCAACTCTTTTAATCGTGATCGTTGACCATCCACCTCAACAATATCAACGGTGTAGGTTGATTGTGGGCCGTGAACTAGAACGCCTATTAATTCCTCCTTCGCACCCCGCAATGAATACAGGTCATCCGATCTACGACCAGACCTCAAACTCAAAACAAAACTATATTGAAATTAGATTACAGTCATAGGCTCCGTCGTTAACCCGTGTGCCCATTTGATCTCTGCAATGAATATGGGTCGTCGATCTTATCGAACGACTGGCATTTGATCTGTTAACTCCACTGGGTCTTGAAGTCAATTTGATGAATGAGATCAGTTTCCTTCTTATGAACGGCTCGTGTTCATATCCTCTGTCAGGATCTCGATTAACTTGATTTGATCTGGGTTTTCTTCCTAAATCATACTCTACTTGGGTATCTGAGGCATACATTTTCCTTCCAAAATTTCGTGCATAACATTTAATTCCATGAAACATCTTCAAAATTTCCTAGCATATCTTTATGCACTTCATAACATTACCCTCAAAGGTTTTCATGAATGTAATACAGACAATTCTCAATTGTTTCTACAGTAATACTACAATCATCATCACTATGGTGTCCAAACATTTACTTTTATTAGTAAATCAACTTTTTCATTTCAGAGGAAACATAACACATAGCAAGAAAGGAGTTAGGGGATCTCCCCTTTTTTCCCACTCCTTCCACACAGCCTGGTGATTTCAACCCAACTGAGTTATTTCTAAGGCCTTACTTCCTTTGCTTGGTGTGGATTCAACCAAGCCTATTCGATCAAACATACTTATTTATCCCTTCTCTTTTCCCAGATGTACTTGTTCTCACAGCTGCTCATCTAAGACCTACAACCCTATAATCCATTCAGAGTTGTTAGGGTGGACAAGTGTTCCTCCTTCTTCCTCTTCTTGGATTTTTTCAATTTATTCCAGGTTTGGATCTCCCTGCTCTTTTCCTTGAGCATCCTTGGTTAGGCCTCACTCTAACCTTTTTGGATACAACAACATGTTTTAATAGCAATATTTTTGTTCATAGTGGGTCATGAACCTGTGCATCCTGCACATTATCATTCGGTTCTTAGAGTGGTTAACATTCAGTTGTTAGTCTTCCACCTACACATTTTGTTTTAAAAATGTAATCCAGGATTCTTATATATGCAGGCTTTGTAGCCCATTTCCCAACCTTCAACAATCATTAGGGTTCTGACTCTGTTCTTCTGACAAATCTCTTACACAGTTTCTTCACAGGGAACTACTTCAAGACGCAACTTCCTCATTGCATATCCATCACTATCTGTGATGACCTCAACCTTGAATTAGCTTTGGCTCATTACTAAGCATTCTTTAAGGAACATAGAAATGCATTTCTGACATGCATCATGATTATGTATCCACACATATTCTAGTTTTTGTTAACTTACATCCATGTTGTACTTAGCCATATTCATAGTCATAAGCCTGTGTGTAGCTGTCATAGGTATATTTCATAGCCTACATACATCTCTACTTTAAAATTAGTCAACTCATGATTTTTTACAATCATTCTCATGTGATCCTCAAAGGCATAATCATTTGCCTCTTATTATGACAACAGAGCATCCTTGCTCGTTTACTCTTTCGTCTATTTGTATTGGATTTTCCTGGAGATATGGAGAACATTCCCCTTAATCTATCATTCAAAACAAAACTTTCATGACTCTTCAAAATGGAGTCAACCATGCATTCATGGTATTCATTCAATCTTGGCAAGTGCTATGCTTGCCTCACATTTCACTCATCAGGGAAACCATATTGGACCTTTAGTATACTTATACTGTTACATCATACTTGTGCATCACTTGCACATTTAATATCATTTGTACCTAACTGGTATTAATATCAGGCTTCATATCAAGAAGCTTCTCAATGCATTAAATCCATGCACTCAAGCATACACACACAACTAAGTATTCATCATACTAGCTTAGTTTTATCATTAGTGTTCTTTAGTTAGATATTACAGTTGCTTACATGACTAATCTCACAGTTATAACTCATATTGATGTTGCCTTCTCTTTATGGAAATAACCAACCAGGGTCAATTTCCCTTTTATACTATAACAGCTAGCAAGAAAACCTTATTTCCTCGACTTCTATAAGACTTTACCCATCTCACCTTTCCTCTGGTTTGAGGAGTTATATACTCTGAGTTTAATATAAATAAGTAATTATACTGCCAAGGATCCTACCTGATCCTATTAGATTCCTTTAAGCCCACAAAGGTATTAACCATTATATAATCATCCATCATCAGTGCCTAAGGTTTCAACTACCCATTCTTAGAGGTAGTGTTACGAACACCAGGTCATTCGTCCTTCAGGCTTCAACTACCCTTGACAGAACCCTGCCACCTTCAGCTATCCACATTCAAATCTCATTATTAATGTTAATTAGCATATCCCTACTCTGGTAAGAGTAGTTATCACTTTGACAAAGGGTTAAAGAAACTCTTCTGTTGAAGTTCAACAAGAATTCCCAAAATCACAAGGTCAATCTACAGTCCTTCTCCTCAAGGAGTAAATGCATATAACAATACCTCTTTATGTGACTCATGCATGAGCCCAAGCAGGCAAATTGTTGTAACCATTCTCTGATACCAATTTGTAACACAACCACGACGGGGCATAAAAAATTCGTTCTCCTTGAGAGAACAATACCCTCATTCAGGGGTCTCTATTTCATTCTTCACTTCAAGGGATTTCTATCCACGGCCTCTATGCTCCGAACTGAGCTCAGAACTGGAAAATATCCTCTTATAAGTCCTTCGGGATCTTCCATTCCCCTTATACTTGCATATGATCATGAGTTGTGACCAGATGCCAAAAGAATAGGTGCTAAGACAACCACTACATGAATTCCCACGAAATGGAAATTCTCCGAAGTTCACAATTCGACGTCACGTGTCCTTGGGGATTTTGACGGTCCTGATTCACTTCAAGACTTCGACATTCAGAAGTTTCAAACATTCCTACACCTTTTTCCTCTGAAGTACATTGTACCTGGAGTTATAGATTGATTGCCACGTGTCCCTTCACAATCAATGGTTGTGATCCACTTCGGGACTTCATCCTTTAGGAATCTCAACTCTCAACTTCTACATGCTCACTTGCTCCCGGAGCGTTTCACCAAGAGTCCACAATCTATTAACGCATTTCCTCCCACAGATCGATGGCCCCCAGCTAGTTCGACTATTCGGTCTTCAGGAGTTTGAAACTCCTACGCACTCGTTCCTCCTGGAGTGATTTCACCCGAATACAACGGATTTCCACCACGCGTCCCTCTGGATCTGATAGTACAGGTTCACTTCGAGACTTTAGTGTTCAGGTGATTCGAATGCTCCAACAATCCATCTTCCCAAAGTACATTCTTCCAAAGTCAAAGATCATGCGCCACACATCCTTCCCGATCAATGTCCATGGCTTACTTCGGGATTTCAGCATTCAGGAGTTTCTACCTTTCCACACTCACTTTCTCCCAAAAGGATTTCACCCAGAGTTAATGATCTATCAACGTGTGTCTCCCATGAATCGACGACTACATATCACTTTGGGGCTTTGCGCTTTGGGAGTTTCAAAGTACTCAACAACGCAAACCTCTGGAGTGAAATCCTCCCGAAGTGTCAAATATCTTGACATGCATCCCCTAATATCAACTCCAACACTTCAGCCTTCAGGAGTTCTCACCTCTTGCCACAAGCTTTCCTGCAGAGTCAATTTTCTCCGAAGTGGAAAATATTTTGACACCTGTCCTCAGAGATCGACGACTCAAGTGAACTCCGACCTCCGGGCCTTTGGGATCTCTCGCTTCACACAATCCATTTTCCTCCGGAGCACTAAACCTCGGAAGCGAAGGATCTAGTGCCACGTGCCTCCTAGCACCAATGAATAGGATGGCCTTCAACACTTCGGGACTTTGGGAGGTTGAGTCACTCCTTGACTGAAATCTTATGGAGTTGGTCAGTGTCGGGCTGACTACCTCATAGATCTGATGGTCAGGATGGCTCCCAGGCATCCTCAGATCTAAGGCCCAGATTAACTTAGATACTTCAATACTTCAAGGATTTTACCTCCATTACGACGAAATTTCTCAATTTGCCAAACTTGTGAAGTCTGAAGGACTCAAGGGGTTAACTCCCACGCTCCTTCCTATATCCAACGGTCACCATGGACCTTGGATCTTCCTAAACATATCTTGTTCGTTCATCTTCCAAACAAAGTAACCTTCCATTTCGATACTTCAATCTCGCTATTCTTCCTGAGCTTTGTTATCTCTGAAAGGCTTAAGAGCTTTGCGCTCTTTCTCTTGAACTTAATGCTTGGAAGAATTATTCTGCACACCCCTTATGCTCATTCCTCAACTCTAGAACTTAAGTGGTTATGAGAGATCTTCCTACCTCGCAGAGAGCCTGTGCATACGTGCACTATCTCTCCTGATCTTTAACAAAATCCTTCCACCAAGGGACTCAGAACAACTAGGAGTGTCTACATGCATATGTGAAACTGTGCCCAAGGTCAACAAACTCATAGTTCGTGGCTCTATCTTAAGCCACCACAAGGCGCAAGCATTTACGAGTACAAATCATGTCAAATCCATATAATTTATTACTTTCCTAATTACACAATCAAGCAGACACAAAAAGGGATACAGTATAGATCATTAAGAAAACATATCCATCCCTGCAACATTCATAGTATATCCAACTTTAATTCATAGTACCACTTAAATCCACAGGATATATGATTACTTATCTATTACAGGTGGTAGCCAACTGTTAGGACCTCACAATGCACCTTTTTGCCTATACTTTTTTGCCACTATTATACTCTTGATCACCCATATTTGAGCTCATACTATCACTTTAGCTGATCATTCCAAAGGTATACAACGTCCCTTCTCATTACTATATGTTTAATCTGTTTTGCATAACATTTTACATTACTTTTAGACTTAACCATTGATTAGACTGCAGATTAGCATTTGAGCCCCATTGCTGAAACACAAGAGGCTATACAGTCTGAGGTCTCTGTTGCTGAAACACAAGAGGCTATACAGTCTGACGTCTCTGTTGCTGAAACATGAGAGGCTATACAAGTCCGAGGTTGTTGTTGCTGAAACATAGAACTATCATACAGTCCGGAGGCGCAAATGCTGAAACACAGAGCTGTTACTTAGCCCAGAGCTGCAGATGCTGAAACACAGAGGAGACTGCCAGAACTAACAATGCTGAAACACGAGCCGTTACAGTCAGCTGTCAACAAGCACCAAAGCCGACACAGTTAAGAGCGCAATTCACGTGGCTGAAACAGCTCGTGAATTGCGATGCTGAAACAACGTTGGAAGCTACGAAAAGAAGTTGTTATTCAGTCATATCATCTAGCTCCTGTAATAGCATTTTTGTTGCATAAGATTAGGACACCCTATTCTGAATTAGAAAGAAGATCCGGCTAAAGATAGGACTCAGATACACACTGTAATTTTTGATCAAATTGTATCGAGGGGTTTTTCTCTTTAAATAAGAGAAGAATCACCATTCGAGGAATCGAAGTTTTTATGTACTGAAACACTTCAGAGAGAGAGGGACATACTTCACTTTTGCAGATTGTAATATGATGTTTTGATAGATGAATAAAAGGCTGCTTTGATTATCCGTCTCTAGCTTTCCCGTTTCAGGGGAATCTTGTGAGAAGGGAGGGCCCACCTTCATCACAAGATTCACCCGTTAGTTTTAGAAGTGTGTTGGTTTAATCTCTGTTTATATTTTGATTAATTTTCGTTTTGCTGAAACACTGTTTTAATGAATTCCGCGTTGCTGAAACACAACTGACTCTGTCTTAGTTTATCAAGTAAAATTCGTAATTCCTTTTATCAGCAATCTTGTGTGATGATTTTATGAGGTTAGCCAGGGACTGGGTTAAAGGTTCCTGCTCAGACAGGAAGGAATCAGAACACCTTGTCTTCTGTAGATTTCATTCAATTCTGCAAGTGTGCTAGCCAGGGATTAGGTTAAAGGTTCCTGCTCAGACAGGAAGGAATCAGAACACCTTGTCTTCTGTAGATTTCATTCAATTCTGCAAGTGTGCTAGCCAGGGATTAGGTTAAAGGTTCTTGCTCAGACAGGAAGGAATCGGAATACCTTGTCTTTTGTAGATTGCATTTATTTCCGCAGTGTGCTAGCCAGGGATTGGATGCAGGGTTCTTGATCAGAAAGGAAGGGATCATACCATCCTGTTCTTGGTAAACTTCAATTTCACAAGTGAGCTGAACAGAAATAGGGCCTAAGGCTCCTGCTTAGAAAGGAAGGAACTAGACAACCTTATTCTCTGTTAGATAGAGATTGTTTTATGCTTACTATTTTCATAAAAGAGTGTCAGCACTGAAGCCTTTGTTTGAGAGTAAGGGTCATGTTCTCTGATTGCAGAATAGTGGTTCTTTCCCATTGCAATTACTCTTTGTAATGTAATCCAGGATTCTTAGATTAATCTTTAATATCTGCAATAGGGAAATTGCTTTCCTGTGATTTAATTTAGAACTTCAGTATATTCAAGCAAGTGTGATTAGCATAGTTTCTTTTACTATGACTGTAAGTTGCATTTGAAATTGAAGCATATATAGTGCGTGGTTATATTTGAAATAAAAGACTTCCCTGGGTTGATAATTAATGTATCACTTGGTTGTTTGAATCAATTAAGCAATTATAGTGACCAACATTTTGGCGCCATTGCCGGGGAAGATAGCTATAGATTTCAAAGGCACTTATGGTTTCTTTTCTTTAGATAAAAAGATTGCATGAGAACCCCCAAAGACACTAACCCTACAGGTGGAAAGGGAAAAGGAAAAGGAGGAAGAAAGACCTACATAGACGAAATCTTATCAAAGTCTGAATCTGCTTCTCAACGACCAAATCTTCGAAAACAAAACTCCCAGCCTTCATTTCAAGCACATTTTGGAACAGGGAAAGAAGTTTGAAGCCCTGAGATAGTCCAGAAACCAATAGGAGATATTGAGGACAGAGAAAGTGCAGCAGGGGAGCAGACAGAGGAAAACATGGATGAATACAATGAGGAATTGCATCACGAGGCAGAAGGAGAGGTAAAAGATGAAAATTCTTTTTCTACATTAGGATTCCCTATAGGCGATCTCTCTAGAGGAGAAGCCCCCATGAAAAACATCCCACTCTCAGCATTGCTTAATTTTCATGGTTTATCTTCAGAGGATCCTGATGAATTTCTATTTGAGTTTGATATATTATGTAGGAGTTATGATTACATTTCTGATGCTCAAAAACTGAAGCGATTTCCAGCAACCCTAAAAGGGAACGCACTAAGATGGTTTATGAGTCTTGGAGGTCATGTAATCACAACATGGGACCAAATGAAACAGAAATTTATGAACAAGTACCAATACTACTGCCGAACAAGAGAGAAGAGGGAGGAGCTATTCAAAATGATGCAGAAAGAAGATGAGAATCTAGAGGAATTTGTAGAAAGGCTACAATACAATCTACAAAGATCCAGTCATCCCAATGTAAGTAAGGATATCCTCAAAACTATTTTATTAAAAGGGGTAAGGGATGACTCTTTGGATATGCTGAACATGCTTGGAAAAGGGGATATATCCAAGGAATCATATGATGAGATTGTCAATTTATGTAAAAGATGTTCAAGGGGAGCTTCAAGAAACAGATTGAACAACAGGGACACCACGTTTTCTAGAGTCCAAAAATCAGCCAGCGAGGGAGCAACAAGAGCAGAGATAGGTAATTTACTTGAAGATTTTAAAACTTAAATGCTAAGCTCTTTTGCCTCACAAATCGATACCCTGCAGATTAAGAAAAAGCAAGCAGAAGCAACCTTGTCTATGTTTTGTCCTCAGTGCAGAGATAAGCATCCAAAAAGAGAATTCCCACTTGACAAAAAGCCAATCTGCACTATCTGTGACAGAGATCATGATACCCAAAATTTTCCATCTTTACCAGGGATCAAGGCAGCGTTACAACCAACGAACGAAGAAGTTGAAGCTGTCTATCTAATGACTCAGAGGAGGCAATGGCAACCGTGAGCACAAGGTATGAATTCTAACATGCCATTTGCATCTCCTAATCGTTGGAATAATTATTATGCATTCAATCAAATGAATTACCCCCCCTTCAATCAAATGCAATACACTAATCAAATGAACTATCCATCCATGCAGCAAACTTACCCACCCATGAAGAAAAATAACCCACCCTTTGTTGATCCCTCAACATGGACCCCTTGGCCTCCACAACAACAATAGCCATATCAGAATCAGTGGAATCAAAACTAGAGAGGACAACAACCTGCCTTTCAAAATCAATTACCTTAATTCTCACAACCACTCTCCTTACCAGCAGGCACTCCCCCAAATAACCAAACGATGAGACCCCAGCTACCTGTTCAACCTAACCCCAACCCGAATAATAAAGCTGTGCAGTGCATTGACATTTATAACCAGCCCACACTTTCTCTCCTCCCTACACAATGCAATGATATACATCTTCGATCTGGGAGAGTAGTGGAACCTACTATAGCTGATGTTACCTCTCCTGACAAAGAGGAAACACAAGAGCATGATGTACCTGAAAAGGTACAATCACCCTCTAACAATGCTGCTGAAACAGCAACACCGCCATTTCCTGAGCGTTTAGCCTTAACTAAAATGCCTGAACCACCAGCCTTTAATCTTCTAGGGGAATTGCAAAATTTATATGTCAAAATTCCTTTACTGCAAGCACTCCGCGACGTACCTATCTATGCTAGGACAATGCGAGATATCTGTGTCAAAAAGCCTGGTAGG